>JAWZYT010005311.1:0-59357 GCA_034508575.1 Petrolisthes manimaculis
AATTACATCACAACTATTGCTCTCGCTGCGAGTCTAATTTTCCTCATTTCAGCCGCTCTAATGAATTGTATTTCATTCCGGTTAATTAGTTTCCGATGCTTTATATTATCATGCTGTAAAGTACCAGCTGTCGGATTTCAACATGTTGTATTTTGTTTGTTTCAGTTCGTTCACTAACCGGTTTTCCGTTTCTGTCTGCCACAATAAGCATTACCATTATTTAAAGAGAATGGTGTATCAACTCCAAGGCATCAATATTTATGCGTCATAATTATAAATAAATACAGTTGCGTCCGAACTGTAAGGTATTATGTCGTCAGCTTTTGTATTCTAACATCGCTATATATATATATATATATATATAAATATATATATATATATATATATAATATATATATATACTATATAAATATATATTATATATATATATATATATATATATATATACTATATATATATATATATATTCTTTTTTATTCGTTTTTCCCATTTATTTCTGGGCTGGGTTACTACGTCCTCCCCTCGGACCTCTTCTTTATTCCCTCCGTAGCGTTAACTTTTCCTGACCCTAACTTTGCCTTTTCCCCTGAGGTAAACACACAGGACCTCCCCATGCCAGGACTGACCGTCTGTTGGGGCCGGGTTGTTGGGTTGAGGCTGGACATTCTCCTTGTTGCTTTCAGTTGGTCGTCCGTCGGTCTATCTCATCTCTTGTCTGTTTCTGTCTATGTCTTATCTGCCTTGAATTGTTTATCATCTTAATCTTTTTTACATTTGTTTTGCTTCGTTCACATTGTCGCCTTTGTCTCTTATCCCAATATTTATTACTTTGATATATTGAATATACCATGTATTCTTGACTTGGCTCTGCCACTGTTATTCTCGTCCCTCTGTTGGTCTTCGTCTTGTCCTTTCAACTTCCACAGCCTTGCCTGTGACAGTGTCCTTATCTTGCATGTGTTCTCTCTCTGCCTGCGTCCCTGTCTGGCGGCTTGTCGGTGTACTTTTCTCCCCTGTGCCTATTTATTTTCCTGTCTCTCTGCCTTGTCCTGCCTTATTTCTTCTTTGCGCTTGTCTATCTCTTTGCCTTGCCTATGTCTCTGTCTTGCCTATATCTCTCTTCCTTACATTTTCTTCCTGCGTGTCTTCTCTGTGTTTCTGCCTTGGTTTTTGGAGGGAAGGGGAGGGGAAAGGTGAACGGGGGGGAGGAGGGGGAAAGCTGTAGGGGGGTGGAGAGGAAAGTGAAGGCAACTCTGGGTCGTCCGCGGAGTCTTCTGGACAAACTTTTCCCCCTGCATTTGTAAGTGGCGACCAGGAGGGGAAGACCTTACGAACTGGTGGGCACGATGGCCAGTTCAGAGGTATTCCTGCGGGACGTGTTTTGTAAATATATGATATTTTAAGGGGATAGTTTACTTCTGGTACATTGAAGCGCCTTCATTCCTCCAGAGTATGCCAAGAAACAAGACGGAATAGCAAACATTTGAAATAGTTTGGAGGAGAATAGCAAACATTTGAAATAGTTTGGAGGATTTAGTTGCTCCTAATTTACCAACAGTGTCCTTCCCTTCTAAGATATTTTTGATGCCCTGAATTTGGCATTGTTGGTTGGCTGTACGTTGTCATAAACCGCTTCTACATATTGGTACACCACATAAAAGATATAAGTAAAAACTGCAAAGGTCGATATATTGCCCTGCCACTCATAGGGGAAAAATAATTCTACATCAACATCAATAACTGGAGGATAGACTATTCCAACCAATTCTGAACACAATGGAACAGAATATTTTGGTTAACAATTATTGATTGAATGAAAGGGTTAACAATTATTGATTGAATGAAAGGAAATAACAGATGGGGTTGGATATTGACGTTAAGCTGAATAGGGAAATAGGGAAAAATCAGTAAACGGCGATCAATGAAAAAGTAACATATAGTATATGAGAAATGAACAAAAATAATTGAAAAATTGTGGTGAAAAGCAAATAGATGATTAATTACAAAGAATTTGTTTTATATATATAAACAGAAGGTACAACTGTCGGTCAAGAAGGTAAATATTCGGAATAAAATAGTTTATTGAAGGTACGAATATGCAGAAATAATAGGATTGTATGCTGAAGAATCAGGCCTTCCATTCTGAGTCAGGGTTCAAACTTGGTCCACAGAAAACGTGCAAACTCTGAGAGACCACCACCACCACCACCACCACCACAGGTCCACCACTTGCAATGCCAGTCCTGTGTTTCTGATAATGTACAGTACACAAGGAGAGTTCCGAGACTTAATGTGGAGATGAACATTGAGAAGAGAACATAAGTGAGACGGGAGTATAAGGGGCTGAAAAGAAGCAAGCAAATTGGTGGGAATTGGTGAGGGAAAGAAAGAGAGGAGCTGGAGGAGTAGGAACTGCGGGACGGACCTTGAAAAATCCCGGAAAAAGGTTGGAAAAACGTGGAAATCCAAGTGTGACAATTTAAGCGTGAGGAGGAGGAGGAGGAGGAGTGTTTACCGAGAGAGGAAGAAAGGAAGGAAGGAAGGAGGGAAGACTCTTGCGATGGACAGGCGAGGTTTATAGTTTTTCCGGGGTTCTGAAATGGTTTTTAGCACTTTCCCTCGTTCGTTTGGGAGAAGGTTGCATAAGGGGCGGGGTGGGAGGGGAAGTATTCGTTATATTATGATGTAAAGTTGCTCCACTACGCTGTACACGAAGCTGGCATTACTAACCAGCTACGCAATAAACAGGATAACATTTCACATGTAATCGAATCCCTAATGCATTTTAGTAAATTAGAGTATTCAATTTAAGGACCTCGATTACTGGTACTCAAGATAACTAGATAAAAGGCCTAACATGGGTATAAAGAGAGCGATGGTCCCCAAGACTGATGACTGGTGTGCAATATTTCTAGTTTTTCGTCATGGGTTTCAATATTCGGCATCATTACTTCCTTAGTTACACTTGTATTTTGTTAATGTCAGATTTTTTTCTCAAACGAATACCGGTACTAAATAACTGAAATATGGACTCGCCAGAATAACTTGAATGTTTGCTTTCCTCATCTAACTTTGCCCTCAGACACATTACTCATCGAATTATATAAGCAGAATGACACCTTACTCACCTAATTACAAAACCAGACACATTACTCATCTAACAATACTATACACAGTACTCATCAAACTATACCAGACACAGTACTCATCTAACAATACCAGCCAAACTCATTACTCATCAAATTACATCACCAGACACGATATTTACTCATGGATTTATATTCCAAAAATTAATACCTGTTATGGTCTTGGCCAATCAACAATCAGTGAGGTGAGAGCGTGGTGGCGTTGTCATTATTATATTTTATGAATGTTTTGTTTTATATATCGGATATAATGAATGGCTGTAAGCAATGTACAATTTTTGTCTGGAATTATTTTGTGAGCAATTACATGAAAAAAAAAACAATGAATGTTCTATAATTTCCAGATTTTTTTTTTACAGTATTTCGCAATATTATTCAAATTACATTGCAAAGCTCATCTGGTGTATAATTTAAGTTACGTTGCCAAACTCCTCTTGTGTATAATATTTGGGGAATGTATAATTGTGTAATCAATTTTCATATTTACTCTCATGTCGAGTGGAGTCAACATATCTCTCAGTCAGTAGAGGTACAGTTGGACACAGGAATTCGTGGTACAGCCCCAAGTGAAAGAAGGAAAATTTCTCTCAATATCAAGTTCCTTAGTGCCAAATAGGAGACACCAGGGGCAGAAGTCAGTATTGGGGATGGTAATAAAAAACAAGTAAATACTGCTTACTCAAATGGGACAAATATCTTTCACCTGGGCTGTACCACCAATTCCTGTGTCCAACTGTACTTTATAATCTTCACGGTTGTGTTTCTTCCCTTTTATTATTAGGAATCTCTTGTTGGAAAATTGAAGGGCTACTGATGCCTCCAAACTATGCCAGGAAACTGACGAACCAAGTTTTACTAACAAATAAAAGATCTGTTTGGTGGTATAATTTGGAGGAATCACCAGCCCATCACTTTACTCACCAACAAGATTTTTCATTTAAGGGGCTTCAATGTTAGCAGATTTGTGGCTACAGATTCCTCCATCCTGTGCTTCAGAATAGATAATACACCGAGGGAGACTTTTTATGGGTTATTTTTGTGTGGAATTAGTATCCTTCAGTTCGCCCACAACATCACAGGCTCCGGAAAATAAATCCGCAGTGGCTGGTCAAATTAGTCTCGTGATCGTGCTTCGAATGACCTCGCTATTTACTCTTGGAATAAAATCGAGTGTAATTCCATACTTCAATAAATTGCATGTCAACGCCTCCATAAATTTCCTGGTTAAGTTTTATTTGTCAGGCGACGGTCATGACAGGAATTTGTCCTCTCGAGAATCCATCACTGTTATCCAAGTCACAGATAATAAGAGGCGGTGGACACGCTAAGAGAGAGGTGGTATAAGAGAGGAAAGTTTAGGTCAGGGTATGAAAGAGGAGAGAGAGAGAGAGAGAGAGGAGAGAGAGAGAGAGAGAGAGAGAGAGAGAGAGAGAAGAGAGAGAGAGAGAGAGAGAGAGAGAGAGATTGTGTGGGTGTGTGAGTGCTTGCTTGTAAATTAGGGTGTGTGTGTAAAAATGTATTCGTGTGCTATATGTATGTGTGTGTGTGTGTGTGTGTGTGTGTGTGTGTGTGTGTGTGTGTGTGTGTGTGTGTGTGTGTGTGTGTGTGTGTGTGTGTGCTTGCTTGTAAATTAGAGTGTGTGTGTAGAGATGTATTCGTGTGCTATATGTGTGTGACGCTGAGGGGGAATGTAATGAGAGACACGACTGGCAGAAGTGGGTGGATAATTGTGGCGATGATAAATGAGAAGTGAAGAACTAGAGGGAGAGGTGGAGAAACAAGCATGTGCAGGGGTGATGGATGAGAGATAAGCACAACAAGAATAAAGAGAGAGAGAGAGAGAGAGAGAGAGAGAGAAGAGAGAGAGAGAGAGAGAGAGAGAGAGAGAGAGAGAGGGAGAGAGAGGTGGGGGGAAGGAGACGCAGAAAAACTTAGATAATGAGTAAGAAAGAGAGAGAGAAAGCGATATAGATGGAGATAAAGAGAGGGAAAGGTTATGGCGACTATCTGATTGAGGCAGAGTGTGAGAGAGGATGAAAGGAGAAAGATGCCGAGAAGATGGA
Source organism: Petrolisthes manimaculis (assembly GCA_034508575.1). Classification (NCBI taxonomy): domain Eukaryota; kingdom Metazoa; phylum Arthropoda; class Malacostraca; order Decapoda; family Porcellanidae; genus Petrolisthes; species Petrolisthes manimaculis. Next base: position 5,210 of record JAWZYT010005311.1, read on the forward strand.
GGAGGGAGGTTGATAGAGGGGGGGGATTAGGGTGGGGAGGTGATGGAGGGAAGGGGGGGACGGAGAGAGGAAGGGTGATGGAGGGGGGGAGGGGGTTGGGGAGGTGATGGAGGGAAGGGGGGAGACGGAGAAGTGATGGTGGGAAGGGGGGAGACAGAGAGAGGGAGTGAGGGAAGTGATGGAGGGGAATGAGAGAAGGTGGAAGGGAGTGAGTGAGGGATGGTATTGGATCAGGGATGTGATGGAGAGAAGGTGGGAAGGTGGAAGAGAGGAAGGGAGGGAGGGAGGGGGTAAAAATGAGTGCCATGGAGGAAGGGTGGTGATCGAAGAGCAATTATGGAGATAGTACTGTACCAGCCCTGGAGATGTGGGAGGGAAGGGAGGGGTGGGGGGCTGTGGGAGAGAGCGAAAGTGAGTGTGAGAGAATGATAGAGGAGAGATAAAACAATAGAGAAGTGTGAGAGGTTGATAGAAGGTGTATAAAAAATTGGGGAGTGTGGGAGTGAACAAAAATGTGTGTGAGAGTGATAAAAGAGATAAAAAAAAGTGAGTGTGAGAGAGTGGTAGAAGGAAGATAGGAAATATATATATACAAAAGTTATCAACAATTATCAACAATTACACCTGGAATGAAAGAGAACAATGCCACTAATGGAGACATGAATTTGGTCGCACTATCCAGTATTTCATTAAGATTGATATTTCTGTATAATATTGTTATTCAACATAACATAGGTCCAGCTCCAACCGACAACACATCGCCAAATCGAATCTTTTTCCTTCCTTTTCAAATCCAGTCGAGGAAGAGAAAGAGGCAATGAATTTTTACCCTGGTCTGGTATGTGTGTGGGAGGGGATAGAAGGAGACCTGAGCTGGAAAGAGGGAGTCAGAAAAAGATAGGAAGAGAAGAAAAGATGCTTGAGGGGAGTACTGTATTGAATCACTCAAACAGGAATATATCTATCTATCTATATATCTATATATATCTATATATATATTAACAAAATTATCCTTCAAATCACAAATATGACTCCTTCAGTGGAAGTGCTGTTTTATTGGTTATTGAAATTGCGATTATTGAAACAAAATTATTGTTGGACGTAGGTTTAATTTAAGAGAAATATTATTCATTTTCACGATTATTTCAGCAGTAATTATTATGTAAGGAAAAACAATATGAATAAATGATGTAGAATTTTTTTTTTTAAACAATTTACATGGAAAAACAATGAACAATGGAAGGTAGAAGAGGAGAGTAGAGATGGGATATGTCAGACTGAGAAAAATGGTAGGCACTGAAAAAATAGAAGTGGAAAGAGAAATTGAGATAGTAGTATAGTGAAAGGATGTATGTTGTGGAGTGTGATACAAAGGATATGCCTCTCTTCCTCAGTCATTGCTACTGATTCTCTCTCTCTCTCTCTCTCTCTCTCTCTCTCTCTCTCTCTCTCTCTCTCTCTCTCTCTCTCTCTCTCTCTCTCTCTCTCTCTGTGTGTGTGTGTGTGTGTGTGAATTTGAATGAATCTGTCAGTCTGTCTCAGCATCTCCGTCTATATATCTATCTATCTATCTGTCTGTCTGCCTCTTTGTACTTGTGTGTGTGTCTCTGTCTCTTTTATTTCCCCTCTCCCTTTCATCCCGCCTCTCCCTTCCCCTTCCCGCCAGCCACCCTCACAAATAACCATACTGTCAGACACCCACTCTATATTATTTCCTTTTTCTCTACTCCCTTTTATTCTTTCACACCCTCTGTTACTTTTTTTTTAGTTCAATTTCTCTTTCCCCTTTTTTTGTAGTACCGTATATTACTTGCATCTTTTTGTTCTTGTTTTGGGTGTACATTTATTTTGTATTTTTATTATATTCACCCCTCCCTCCTCCCTCTTTTTGTTTATTTTTATTTTGTGTATTTATTTGCTCTGGTTTCATATTTGCTTTTGTTTTGATTTTTTTATGTTAACCTCGTCTACATGTCCTTGAAATATAAGTTCTCTTCCCTTTAATTTTACACATGCTCACTAACATCGACCACTCTCATTATATACGTCGTTCATCATTTGTACAATTAATATTAGCTTTCCCTCCCTGGTTCTCATCATCATCATCATTATCATCACCATCACCACCACCATACCATTCTCTTTTCTTCTGTGACCGAATCATCTTCTCTTCATGTTTTCCCTTCAATAACTTTTCATCCGATTTCTCTTTTTTCTTTCATTCTCTTTTCTTCCTCGTTATCTGTGACCGAATCATCTCCTTTTCATGTTTTCCCTTTAATAACTTTTCATCCAATTTCTCCTTTTTTTTTTTTTACTTTCATCCCTTTCCAATGCATGCTCCTCTTTTTTTTACATATATTTTTTTCTGTCTTCCTCTGACTTGGTATGTGTCCCTTGTGTTGTTTCTTTTATATTCCCTCTGTTTCTCCTCCCCATACACACACACACACACACACACACACACACACACACACACACACACACACACACACACACACACACACACACACACACACACACACACACTTTTTCACCTTTATATGCAGGCTATCTTTTTCCTCGTTTAACAATATTTTCTTATCCTTTACCTCTTCTCTTAATTAAATCTCGTACCTGTTTCCTTTTCTCGCACACTTATTTTTTATTATTTTTTCATACACTCCCTTTTCCTCTCCCCCCCCCCCTACGTGCTGTTCGTCATCACTAAGTCTTGTCCCTCCCTTCCCCCCCAACCCCCTATTCTAATCATCCCCCACCTTCCATTTCCCCCTCCATTTCTCATAATCATAATCATCCTTTCGCCTGAGCTCCTCCCCCTCCCTATCTCCATCACTCTTCCTCAATCTTTCACCCCTCCTCTTCCTCTTTCCTCCCTCATTTCTATCTCAATCTCTCATCCCACTAACCTTTTTTTTCTCAGACTATATGAACCCGTTTTCTCCTTCACTCCTGTATTTACTCTTTACTTCCTGAATCTCTGCAGCTAATTGATTCCTTCCATTCCAAATCTTCCTACTTCCATATAATTTAGCATCTGTCCTTCGTTGTTTCCTCTACGTATTTCTCTTGCCATCTCCACGTTCACTCGTCCATATCGCTCTCTCTCTCTCTCTCTCTCTCTCTCTCTCTCTCTCTCTCTCTCTCTCTCTCTCTCTCTCTCTCTCTCTCTCTCTTTTCCATTTCCATCCCTTCCCTTGCCACTCCATCATTGCCTCCCCTCCTCACCCCTGTATTTGTGGTACGGAAAATGACACTATCGTTCAGGCAAAATTCCAGCGTGTCCCAGATGCACTTACGATATTCAGAGCAGTGTGGGAGAGTGGTAATGAGGGAGTTGATGGAGTGAGGGTAAGGGCTGGGAGAGTGACGAGGGAAGGAGTTGGAGGAAGGGGAGGGGCAGTGTGATAGACTGGGAGAGAGGTAATGAGAGAGGAAGCATGCAGATAGTGGGAAAGAGGAGGGATGGATACATGAGAGAGGAAAAGGAGAATTTGGAAGAACAATAAAGGAAGAAATAAGAGAGGGATTACCAGTGAAAATCAAGAATATGTGGAAATGGTGAAAGGGAAGGCAGCTTGAAGAAGTGGAAAAAGATATATTAAGTAGGAAATGGAGAGTGTGACTATAGCGAAATGGAAGATAACTGAGTGAAAGATAATGTGTACGAGAAAACAAGGGAAAATAGTAAATGATTTGTAAATGGGAAAGGAGGGTAAAGAATTAATATTGGGGTGATAGAGGAAGAAGATGCAACGAGAGAGTGAAAGATGATGGTGAGAAAAGATAGTTGGAGACGTAATTATTGTAAAAGAGGTGTTTAAAGAGGAAGATGTTTTGTTTTTTTCAAATAAGAATAAGTGTTATACAAGAAATAAGCATACGAGGGGAAAAAGCATTAGAGATCGAAAGAGGGGAAAAAGGGAACTGGGGCTCAACTAGGAGAGGAAGAAAAGAGAGAAGACAGAGCTGAAGATAAAAGAGACAATGGATAGGAGATAAGAAAGAAGAATTTAAGAGAGCATTAAGCATTAAATGAGGGGCAAAAAAAGAAGCATCAAAGAAAGAAAGAGAACTGATCGAAGGATAGAAAGTTAAAACAAGAGAAATGTTGGAAAAGTAGTAATAATAAGGAAAAGAGATATATAGAAGAGAGGTTACTAGCTTGGTGGGATGGAGGCAACAGTTTCACAACCCTGGTACAGACACGGTCAAGTGTCCTGCAACACCTTGGAATGAAATGGCATTGAAAAAACTGTGTGAAACTATAGCTATTGGTCTCTGTAATAATTATTGGTTCATAAGATTCACTCTCACGGCTCACTTTCATTTTTTTCCCTTTGCAGGACTTTTGATCGTGACTGTACAAATTGGAGAGAATGGCATTATAGGCGGAGGGCGTGATCACCCCACCTTGGCGTGTAGTAATTAGTTCACAGTGTGGCAGGCTGGCTACGCCCTCCACCTGCATGCAGTCCACAAGCTTTTCGATCGATTCCCACATGGATATTTTTTTTGTTATCATTTCGCTCTGTATTAACATTTCTTGGATCGATTCCCACATGGATATATATATATATATATATATATATATATATATATATATATATATATATATATATATATATATATATATATATATATATATATATATATATATATTTTTTTTTTTTTTTTTTTTTTTTTCAATTTATCTTTGTGTTAAAATTTCTTGGATCGATTCCCACATGGATATTATTTTTGTTATAATTTCTCTTTGTGTTAACATTTCTGACATTGGTTTCTACAGGCAGTTTGGTGAGAAGGCAATAATATTTTCTCCAGTTTTGAAAATGTGAAGGTTTATGTATTTTATTAAGCTTTATCTGCGTGAGTTCGTGTGCGTTCGTGCAGCTTGATTTCGTATCAGTGCATTAACCCTCAATTCTGTGCTCTTGCAACAGCCGGAAATGTCACCTCAACTCCCACAAACACACCACCACTGCCAGCAAAGTGCCACCTCACCTCACCCAAACCATTGCCATTCCCGCAAAAAATTCACGGATGTTTCAATTTAACACGAGTTTCATACACACACACACACACACACACACACACACACACACACACACACACACACACACACACACACACACACACACACACACACACACACACACACACACACACACACCTACTATATCCAATACCCACCCACCCTCCATCCCCTAACCTTCACCCATAAGTCTATTCCCCACATTCCCCTACTCCCCTCCTCTCCACTTCCTCCCATCACCCTCCTAACCCCCTCCCTCCTATCACCCACCTTCCTTCACCCACCCTCCTATCCCCCACCTTCCACTACCCACCCTCCTATCCCCCACCTTCCTTAACCCACCCTCCTATCCCCCACCTTCCTTCACCCATCCCACCCTCCTAATCTCCACCCTCCTGCCTCTTTCCTGTGTCATTGGCCGAGTATCACCCTGAGAGTCACCCTACATCCTCCCTCAATAGCCCTGGTGTTTCCTATCAGACCATCACCATCACAATATCAGCCAACCCGTAATCAGAAGTATAAAGTCGGTGTGGATGCAAACAGTTACATGTACACACGAAAATAACACGAACGCACTTAGATACACCTACACACACACAAGCACGCATACATACATCATACAATAAACGCATGAGTCTACACGCATAAGTATTATAACATGCACGAACAAACGCACAAGCACGAACTCACACGTCAACACGAACGCACATACAGTAACATGCATACACACATATGAAGACACACATACGCTTACTCACAGGCATAAACACACGCACACGTACACACACATGGAGGCATACATACATACATACCAGCCAGCCATGCCCGCCACACGGCTGCAAAAGTTAGATTACACGTTCCATTGTTTAGTAGTACTTTGTCGCCATTGTCTCTGAATCTGTTATTACCGCGGCGCCAGTGGTCAGTGGGTGGTCGGGGCTCTGCAGGAAGGAAAAGAATATAAAGAAATATATTCAAATACATATGAATACAAATAGGTGAAAAATATGTTAGTAAGAGAGAAGAAGAAGGTAACGTTGGCAGGATGATAAAGGAGAGAAGGGTAATGGAGGAAGACATGACGTGAGAAAAGGCAATAGGGAAGGAGAAAAGGACTTGAGGAGGAAAAAACTAATAGATGTAAGGGAACTATTGATTAGATTCGAGGGAAGGAACACGGAGAACGATAAACAAGTATCAAGGTGGGAATAATTAGGAGGGAGAGGAAAAATTTGGTATGGGGAGAGCGGGGAAATTTACTACATGTAGCAACTGAGGGGAAAAGTTTGAGTAATGGAAAGGAAATTATATGGCAAGGGGAAAAATAAGGGTAAAGTTGGGAAAGGCTAGGGGAGGGGAGCTATAGGGGCGACGGGGGAGCTAGGGGCGAGGAGGGGGGGAGCACTGGTGAGTTACCACCGATACACATACACTCCGGTAGATTGCATTCAGGCTGCCTTGGTTTAGTTCGAGCAAATGTAAATGGCCGTGAAATTAGTAGGATTATTGGGAGTGTGGAGATGAAGGCGATTGTCCCATGCATGCACCCTTTATAGACATACCCTCTGGCACACGTCTTACAGTCACAGGACATAATTATACATTATTTTTTACCGCTCGAGTGGGTGGAGTGAATCTTTGAGTTATTGTAGCCGTGATGATTGCCTGTGTTATCTCATTAATTTTAGCTTTGCTACTCTTACTTGAGGGTGAGTAAGAACAGCTCAAAACGGTTGAGAGTAAATGCGAGTTAATGAGAATAAAATTGAGGATGTGGGGAAAGACTGAATGAAGGGAGGTGTGTGAAGGGATGGATGAAGAATAAGGAGGTATGTACAGTAGCTAAGGGGAATTAAAGAATATAATATGGGAAGTAAAGAGAATTGGCAAATAGGGGAACTGGAAGAATTCGAAAGACATGAATAGATACAGTCGTGGAGAGGGTGATAAGAATGGATGGAGAATAGAGACAAGGATAATTGACCAAAACTGGGGTGGTGAAAATATATAGGAATAAGAAATAAAGAAACAAAGGATTTGGAGAAGCGAATGGATAAAGACTAGCCAAAAAAGGAGGAAGAAAAAAATAGCTAATAAATAAAATTATATGGTAAATACCGAGGGTAAATGGAGGATAAGGGAAGACATAAGAAAGAGAATATAAGGAAAAAAAATGAAGGAAAATGATGGAAAAGTAAAGAGAAAGGATAAGGGATAGTGGATAGGGAAAAACAATAAGTGAAACCCAGTGTGGTCAAACAAGGGCTTCACTACGTTAGTCAGTCAGTCAGTGTGTGTCGTCATTAATATATATCCTCATAAACACATCCATGTACTCACTCATAATAACACCCATCAACTCACGAGAAATCACATCCATGTACTCACTGATAAACACATCCATGTACTCACTCATTAACACACCCATGTACTCACTCATAAACACACCCATTTATCCACTCACAAACACACCCATTTATCCACTCACAAACACACCCATTTACCCACCCACATACCCACCCACTCACAGACCCGCTCCGCCCCACGCCCACTCTTACTCCCATTCACCCCAACACCCATTCACCCCTACACCCATTCACTCCCACAGTCACACATCAACAACCCCTCATCTGACTTCCTGGTTCTGTTCTCCTTCCCATACCTTGATTATCTACTCATTCATCCACCTGTGACCACTCATCTAACCCACCCATGCAGTGACCAAACAGATCCCCCTATTGTCACTACCTATACCATACATCCCCATCACCAGCCTGGGAGATGGGTTGGTAGATAGCTAGATAAATGGGTGAGGGATGAATACACTGCTTAGATAAAGGGGTAAGGGATGGATACACTGCTTAGATAAAGGGGTAAGGGATGAATACACTGCTTAGATAAATGGTCAGAGAGCGAGTGAGAGAGTGAGTGAGTGAGTGGAAAAGAGAAATATCGGTAGAGAGAGAGTGAGAGTGAGTCACAAATTGGTGTAAATGAATGTCCATCACTGTCGCCACCACCATTACTGTCTGGTTCAAATTAACTGTTGGGATTCTACTCTCCTACCAATCTCAGTGTTTGTAGGAGTAATATAATGTGGTTCAGGGGGCGAAATATAGGAAGAGAAAAAGATAAGTGAGGAATAATTGAAACAGACCAAACAGCTGTGATTTGAAGAGAGGATTGGCAATAGGAAATCATTTATAGTTGAAGCAAGGAAAGAGGCAGACAACAAGAGAAGGGACTGCTGTAGAATAATAATAATAATGGAAAGAACAAGGACACTTACATGCACCTATTCTTGCAAACACACACACACACACACAAATATCTTGATGTACCAGGCTAATATTATAAAGAAGGAGGAAAACTATTCATATCTTCTATATCCCTCTCCTTCCCATTTCACTTGTCATGCCCCTTCCCCTCAAGCATCCCTCCATCCCACCTTCATCTCTCCCTCTTCATCCCACACTGACTCCAATCGCCTACAGTACATTCTCTCATGAGGTCGGCCACTCTCCAACCCGTTCATGAGGCCTGGAATCAGTCCTACCTAGAATTGAGTGAGCGGAGCCAATCGAGTCTGAGCACACACACAGGTGAGTGAGTGTTGTGGTGTGTTGTGCTGAGCCCCGGGCAGTTCCCTAATGTGTTGTGTTTCAAACTCACTATTTTAGTTTTTCTTCCTACAATGCTTGCTTTATTTTAACTTACCCTCATGTGACTTGAAACAACCCATTCAGGTACAATCTCTGCTACGTTATCTTATATTACTTAGTCTTATCAAAGATTATATAGTATGTAAAGTCTCCAATATAAAAAGAGCCTCAGACCGATCATAGTTTGGAAGTGGTGCCTGGGGGTAAGATGTGATCATGTAGGGTCACGACCTTCTCTTCTCTCTTTCCCTCCCTTCCCCCTCGTCTGCAGGGGATTCTGGGATAGCAGAGCCTTTTTTTCCCTGGCAATTAGTGGCTGTTGACTGAAAAAACTTGCTTGTATTAAATAATTGTAAGAAAAATCCTAACGTGTGTGTGTTTGTGTGATTGTCTCTATGGTCCAGTATCGAAACATAAAATATTATCCTTACATAATTTATCATATATTCCTCGTCTATAAAATAATTTATCTTCAATATAGTATCCTTTACCTCCCTTCTGTGGAATCGACTCCTCTCGTACTCGTTACTCTTTATCCCCTTCCACTCCTCCTTTTACTCCTTCCTTTTATATAACCCCCTTCCTTGCTTTCCTGTAACACCTTCTATGTGTTGTTATACGTTTCCCTCCACATATCTGGCTCACTGTTCCTGTAGTCCACATAACCTATTGTGATGTTTATATTGTTTCATCAAGAGCATATAGAGAAAGGAAGAGGGTTAATGAGAAAGGGACAGTGGGAAGAATATATGTTAAGGAAAAATAAACACGTGTATGGTATGAGTGAGTCTTTGTTCTGTGAGTCATTGTTTATTATTATTTTTTTTTAATATCTATTTTATGGGGGATAATAAAAAAATATATATATGGAAGGTGCAGTGAGTGAATATGATGGTAATGACAAGGTATATAGATATATGGTTATTAATACAAGTAACTACGGAGATTAAGTAATGGCAGTGTGTATAAATACAGTGTGTAAGTTAATGGTCTATGTGTAACCTCGGTAGACATTGATAGAGTTTATAGATTCATGTTATATTTATTTTTTTAATTATTAATGCTTGTGACATCAGAAATACAATAATGTTGATGTTTTTCCCATGTGACGTCTATGATAGTGAATATATAAGCTCAGTCACTAAATACACAGTGTAAATTCCATCTCTACAAGTGACCTCACCCCTTCCCCTCCCTATACTAATCTTGATACCCTTCCCTTCCCCTCTCTGTATACCCTTGTCTTACCTATATACTCTTGCCATGCTGTGTGTGTGTGTGTGTGTGTGTGTGTGTGTGTGTGTGTGTGTGTGTTTGAGAAGTCCTGGTGGCTGCTAGCGTCGCCAGGGGCCCGTCATCGCCGTGGGGCACCTCACTCACTACTACTACAACCCTGCATCCTGTTCCCTGATACTGCCCCAATCCTTATATTTATACCCTGCCCCTGCCCCTGCCCCTGTCCCTGCCCCTGCCCCTATACACTTGTTCCTGTTCTCCTTTGCCCCTGTTCTCCCCCTAACATCTGCACCTACTATTTTGTCCTATACTTCTTCCAATTCTTACTCCAACCTCCTGTTCCTTTGCAAACCTTGTCAGATTCTTAAAAAAAAAAAAAAAAAAAAAAAAATTGGCATGTTCACTCATTATCAGGACAAATGTACTCATTTTACTTCCCTGGTGTCCTCGTTGCCTCCACAAACAGGTTGATTGACGGGATTATCGTTGGACTTGCCAGACAGTGAGGGTGAATGTGCCACTGTGATGCCTGTTTTTATTTTTTTTGTTGAGTAAGGTTCACCGACCATTACGTCTCCCCTGTGGTCTTAATTAGAGAGGCTGAATGAAGTGCTTTACTATCTTATTGAATCTTTAACAAACCCAGTTGACATGACTCGGGTAAACAATATGGCTCAAAGGTTAATAGATACATTTCCAAAGTTCACCACCACTGAAATGTAAAAATACACATCGTTGGATATACCGAAAGGAATTATTATCCGCAACTGTACACTGCGGGGAAGAGGAGCAGCATGAGATAAAACTGACATGGCTTCCCCCTCAACTTGTATACAGTAGAGACTAAAAAAAAAATGGGATGAGATTTTTTTGCCACACAAATCCGAGTCCTGTGGAGATAACTTTGTATAAACTTCCGTAGCTAAAAAGAAATTCAGCTTTATTTTCACTGCGCCTGGGGAGGTGTTTTCACAGTTGGCAAGTTGTGGTATGAGGGGTGAGGAATGGCAGCTGCGAGGAGTAATTAGAGAAATATGCAGGCAGGATTTGTTGTAGTCGCCTCACTGTAACACACAAAAAACTCAACACATTATATAGGAATATTTAAAAACATTATTCAGCTTCCAGCTAGTCGTAAGCTGCAGAGAATTTTTCAAGATTGGTTAAGCAGAGGCTTCTAGATTGTTGCGGGCAGCCATTCAATAATAAAAATAACATCTTAAGAATATAAGAACACGTTAAAGTTGGAGTTACCGTTGTATGTATCAGCTAATATGTATCAAAGTTGTATAATCGGGTTATACTTTAGCGTCGAGCTCCGTTCAACTAAATCACTCTTTGAAGGCTTGGCTTGAATTTATTTGGACCCTCACGATTCCATTTGCCGATCAACTAACCAATCGGTCCCAAATCAATCACTGTCACCTTTTTAACTGTGCTTCTTTTTCTCTGTTCTTCTCTCATGGTTTGTATTTCCGTGCCTCCATCTCCATCTTTCTGGAGGCATTTATTCCTATGATTGTTGTGCTGTCACTGTGATATCATAATGTTAATCAGGAACATTCATTATCGTACAACTTTTTGTTAAAATCCTTGACGTGAGACCATTGAACTTCTCGATAGCCATAAATATTGAGACCATACTGAAAGGGGACCCAGGTTAAGGATTTTTTTTTTATATACCTCAACCTCGGGACTGTAGGCTGTCAGTAGCCCCAAGGTTAACCTTGAGTAGCCCGTGACTCTTGTGAGGCCACGAGATTATTGGGTGTCGCACGAGATGAGACAGTGGAGCTTCGTGGTTATGTTCGTACCGGAGCTTCTCTTCTGCCCCACTAGATGATAACACCTTATTTATTCACATCACTATCAAGAGAGAGTAGCTACACCGTCACTCACAGCATCTTGGAATATGGTCGGCCATCTTCTATGTCGGCACGTTATTTTGATATGTGTCATATCGAATAATTGTACTTTAGGAATTAATTTGTAGGGATAAATATTTAAATCCTTATGAAAAGTGTAGCGACTTCATACTGAACACAAACAAAAACTAAAATATTCTTGTCGAAGAAAATCACTTCTCTCGACCAAATATTAAAGGCTATCATAAATAATCTATAAACAACTGCATATATATTTTTACAGACCATATTTTTTTGAGGCATTCATGCTCGAGAGGGAAATGATAACTAAAATTCATTAGGATCATTAGACGCTACCGATATTTAAAAATTTGACAAGCAACACATTGTCTGAGTATGTTAATTGTTTAGAATCACGGAGTAATCAGTAGCTTCTAGTTCACCTAAGAATCAGATCTACACTCCTGCAAGACTTACACGACAGTTATGTCGTGGTATTAGAGACTATTTCGTCGTGTAGAAAAAGATTGTTAATAAGAAAAAATAAAATCAGAAATAATCTGCCCAAACGGTAATTTCGGATAACACAAACACGGAATTTTTTTACCTGTAAGAATTAAGGATAGAAATCAACGAATTAGTAACTCTGCCAAAAAACAACAAAAAGGACATAATAACATATCGAAGCATTCAACCATGTCAATAATTTTGCGAAAGATAAGAATAAAAAATAATTACCGAATTACTGCTTCGAAAACTGAAAGAATATTAACCTTAAAAAATGGATGCGGAAATTTTTAACTCAAAGTGAATATAAGACTCGATAATAAATACCTATACAGACTTGGCATGCCTTGGTCACATCATTCAAGACTTCTCGTAAAACAGAGGAATTAAATGCTATGTAATTCCGTGTAATGAGAGAGCGTCGTAGAAGGGAAAGTGTACAGGAAAATAAGAAACTATAGCAACGTACGCGGCGTTTACTTTGTACACGATTAGAGGCTCATTGTCAAAAGCAAAGAAGCTGCTACATGCATGGGTAAGGAAGAGTGGTGGTGGGTCGGTGGGTCGGCACAGTTATTATTCCTCCCTTCCCAACAGCATTCACCTTAGTTAATGTCCGTGTACAGTATAGTATGGGTGTGTCCCTATTCAGAGCCGATGAGCTAAAATAATACTGCAGAAAATGTTAGTCCCATACATTGTTTGATAATTGTGTGTTGTTGTGAATGTGATAACTGGTTCTGAGAAGTGGCTACATCCGAATACCATATTGTAACACTTTACCATCGAATGGTTATACGTCACAGCTGAGGGAAATCAGTAACTCTGGCTGGCCGATAGTTATAATTATGTTGTCAGTGTCTCAGTATTCAACACGAGAATGACTATGATGGACCCACGATTGATATATTTCGGCAGTTTAAAACAAGAAATTATATTGTAATAATAATTTAATCATAACGACAGAAATGGTAAAGTAAAAATTGCACCATCCTCAATCTGATGTTGAAAAGGTCTGCCCTATAGGTCGGCAACTGTGTCTTAGGAGACCTTTAAATTGCTTTAAGAAATGACTACAGTTTACCCAAACCAGACTAATGATAACCCAGCCCATCACTTTGTGTAAAGCGTTGAATTATGTTGTTCCAAAGACTTAAACTCCACATCAGCCAAGACAAATAAACACCAAACATTTGAGCCTTGCCACAACATTGAATATGGCAATTATTACCCCTAAAAAGGCAGTTTATGCTAAAGAGTTATAGGTTAACAAAGGAACATAATTACTCCTGTACACTACACTCGTTGGAGAATGATGACGTAGTAAATATATACCGGTATGCAATAGTTATGACTGTAATTCCGATATTTCAGGAACGAGGCTCTAATCTTAAAATTTTACATGACTTATTACTGGAAGAAAATTTGCAAGGACAGTACGCTGTTTTACTTGGTAGTTTCCATATCCTCAACACTCTCTGTAACATAAATTTATACTAATAGGAGTTTTGATTCGTGATATAGTTTGGGAGGAGTCATGAGCCCTCTAGGTCATTAACACATTTTCCTTTGATGCTTTTTCAATTATCTAACTAATATAATACACTCCCCATTATACGAACAGAACAAATCCGCCTCAGGAACGAAGGATGAAGGATGGAGAACGAGGAAAACACGTACAAAAAAAAGTGTGATAACCCCCCTTACATTATGTGCAGACGGCTGTGCGAAGTAAATGTGTACGTAGACATTACGAGATAAAGAGGAAAGCAATCAGGCAAAAATATTAAACGGGCAATAAACATACAAATAACAACTTAAGTGTCTATAAAAGTCGCAAGGCAGAACAAAATGACGCCTACCTTAATTATAGTGAACCAAAACACCACAAGCTATGAAGAAGAAGAAGGAAAGGCTGTATATACTGTACACAAGACGAGAACTACTTACAAATCCGCGTCATATATACTATTCAGGGTACATGATACTTACCAAACATTGTAGGAGGGTAAGTGCACGCCAAGGGGGCCGTATATTAATAGTGATGGTCTGAAAAAGGCACCTACTGTTTTGCCGGGAGATACAAAACGAGAACATACACCAAAAAAATTAGGTGAAGAAGACTGGAGGATAAATGAAGCGGAGGAGTAGAGAGTAGATGAGAGAAGGAGAGGAGGGAAGGAATGAGGGAGTAAAAGGTAGTAGAGGGAATCAAGGAAGGGGTTATCAGCAGGGAAGAATAAAGTAGATAGTGCAGTGCAACAGGAGACAGGGAATGAACAGCAAGTGGGGAGTATAGGATAAGAGTAAGGAAGAGAATGCCAGGGGGTAGAGGAGGGGTAATCGGAGCAGTTTGGAAGAAGGGAATACCAAGGGAGCAGATGAAGGCGGAGAAGGAGAAGGAGGAGGAGAGTAACAGTTATACAGTAGTTGTAGTAGGATGATAGGGCTTGGAGTTGGATAGAGTTGGACACGTGGATTTTTAGCAGTAATAGGGAAGGGGAAAAGGAGGTGAAGAGCCGTCGTATAGTGATCTGTCCCTCCACATTATTCTCTCCAACCAACGCCTCCTTTCCTTCACCCACATTGTACACACACACCTCTCTACTCTCTCTCTCTCACTCTCTCTCTCTCTCTCTCTCTCTCTCTCTCTCTCTCTCTCTCTCTCTCTCTCTCTCTCTCTCTCTTTCCACGTACTGTTCTTCACTCTGTACTTCCATTTTTTTCTCTCCGTCCACCACCACAGTGCAGTCAGTGTCCAGCCTCCACCCCACCTCACCACTACACCTCTCTCTCTGTAATTCAACCGTCGCCCGGACAAAACCACACCTCAGGGGAGAAAGTAATGAAGTCGGCCTCGTCCATTAGCAATTAAGATAAGAACCTGCGATCACTGTACTTAGTCAGGTTGTGTTTGGGTTGTGGGATGATTCAGGTGTAAACATCGTACAGTCGGGGGACAAAAATCATGTCATTTTTATCTTATACATTATCTGAGACGTGACCTGTTCGTTTTTTGAGGAATAATAGTTATACATTTGAATGTTGGTTATCAGTTGTTATTCTCTCTGACAAGAAAACAGTAGGGTTTTGATCGGAGAAAAATGTTAATGTTAATGTCAATAACAAACGTTTTGGGAATGTTGCTAACAATCTCTTGCTAGCGTAGTAACACGTACAGTCTCAACCAATACTCAGGCACAGTTCTTGGTCATATTATATATTCTTAAACCAGTAAATCTGAAATAGCTTACACGTATCCCCACTACTGTCAACAATAAGCTGTGACCGACTTTTTTTGTGTGACTGTCATATGTGTGTATATGATGCAAAGTAAAATCATATTATTCACAGATACATAAGATCCATCTCAACACTTTTTCTCATAATCATAAAAGTATCTGCTTGCTGGTAACGAATAACGAAAACGTATAAAATATAGTTATATGTTTACAATAGCAGTTCTTAAATGTTAAATGTATTGTTACGATGCAATTATCACTTTACGACAGGTTGGACACACATACACATTGTGAGTCAGACCAGACACCAAACCTGCCAGTTCATCAGGTCTTGTTTATAACATTGTGTAAACCATTGGACTTATCAAAGATATTTATTTGATCCAATGTATGTCATCGTCTCCTGACATCGCTGTCAGTATTCAGTAGATTGTTGAAAAATATGTAATGCCCGGTAAACCATTTATATTTTAATGATATGGATAATCAATGTGCTCTAGAGCTGAAAAAAACTGAATGGAAATGGCTCTTGGGAAGCCCCCTTGTCATTTGAGAGGATACGACCGCTGCTCAGGCTGTTCAGCAGCAGTGAAAACTAATTAATTACCTTCATTAACCACAAAGCGGGGAGCACATCGGCGATAATGAGTCTGGAGGCGATATTTGCTGATTGCACTTCCCTTCCTCGTAAATCGGGGGAATGGTATACAAACAAAAAAGTGCCATAAATAAACAAACAAGCTACCAATAACTTTACCAGAGAGAAAATATATAACGGGGAGAGAGTGAGGGTGATGAATTTAATGTTAATGTTGCTGCCAATCTTATCATTATTATATATATGTCCCTCGTCACACTCAAACTTGGTATACAATCTCACGTGAAGCACAGATCACAATGGCACATTTTCCTTCATTCTCTAGGGAAATCGGAGGACAGCGGGGAACCTGAATATAGAACAAATTTGACCATCGACCAGAGCTCTGATGAGGAACGGAGGGTGAAGAATTTATTTTACCGATGAGTTTGATCTGTAATATTGTATAGTGCCTCAGGGATTCAATAAGAGTGAATATGAGCGAAAATCCGTAATTAGTATAAAAGTGCAGGAACTTGCAACATTTCATAAAGCATCGTACCGAATAATTATTGTTGGTTTGTTATTTAATCTACCCCAGTAATTCTTAACTACCTACAAGCCTGAAATGATACTCTGAGCAAACATTTCTTTTATCAAGCTGAGGAGAAACCATTGGCACTTAAAGAATTAATGCGTCTCGTCTTTATCTTTATGGCATAGTTTTGGTTCTCGATCAGTAACTGGGAGTTGGAGCTGTACAAGGGCAATGCTAACAGGCTTGCTCTTGGGGATTAGGTGGTTCATTAATTTTGGGACCGGTTTGTTATCCTTCTGGTGTTCGTCTTTTTAATTTGATTAATTTTTCATAGTTGAACAAATTCATTTCTCATCAAATAGGTCAGTTATACAAAAACTTGAAAACACTCCACTGGTTTTTAAGGTTAGTTGCGTCTGTACGATATTTTTGGTAATGTTTTGGTTAACCAGTTGTCAGTGACACTTACCGGACAATACACTGATTCTTCTACAAAACAGATTCCCTCAGTGTAGGCGTTGTTTTGCTACAAGATATAAAGCTTTGAATATCATCACTCAAAATTTTGACAACATCACAGGTTACGTGAAACATAGACCTACACACACAAAATAGAGATAAATATAAAAAATAACACACACATACTGACGAAACACAAGGTTAATTCGCACCCCCAACCCCTCCTCCACTTGGAGTCACGGCCCTCCTCTCTTACTTCCCAACGCCAAGTACCAATAAAGCTAATGAACAATGGCCGGCCAGTACATAAACTATAATTAAAAGCCGTAAACATGCCTCAACAATGGGGGCGTTTTCGTCTAGGGAGGACATAAGCACTTAGAGTGGGAGTGAAGGGATATTCAACCAATTGCAAAGGGAAAGTTTAGACCATTTGTAAGGGAGACTTTATTAACCTTTCTAGATACAACATTGTGTTTTAGGTCATTTTCAATTGATCATTTTCCAATAAATAATGCAATAAGCTGTGTTCCATTATATTCGAAAGAGATATTAGACTTACTTTAGATGTGATAATCATTCTGGATAATTTTTATACCATTTGCAGAAGTGGAATTTTTGGATATAATGTCAAGGGACAAGTTAAGGATGGGTGAGGAGGGAGGGAGGCAGGGACTATTTGGTTTGGCAATAATGAGAGTGGGTGATTATAATTGGAGGGTCAGTGGCCACATAGGCATTTTGGACCAATCAGAGCAAAGACCATTATCACGTCCTCATTCCCACTGGAGGACGCAACAAACCACAAAGACCTCGTTATAATTATCCACTTGGAACCTCAGGCGACCGCTGCGGGGTTTGCTTTGACCTCTTTGACACATACATACTTGCATATACATTATATATATACATGCGACATCCGACCACACTACTGTACAGGCGATTGCATTTAATGTCTCCCAAAATACACAAGCCTATGAGATGGATAATCGAAATCTCAGGTTTATATATTCACCGTGATGTGTGATACCTTCTGTAAATTGCTACTGTTACGGTGTGACATGTTTTCACTATGTCACATCGTCATTATGGCATTACGGTAGGAGGGCAGAGTTTTGAAAGAAACTGAACTTTTTTCGAAACAAAATGAAATACACTTTCTTGGAGGGATCGAACTCAATGTTTAAAGATAACATGAGAGATAGATTATACTCATCTTGTGTTTCGATTCGGGGAATAAGCCTCCTCTCTCTCTCTTTCTCTCTCTCTCTCTCTCTCTCTCTCTCTCTCTCTCTCTCTCTCTCAAGGTAGCTTATATTACATTTTAGAATACTGGGGCCAACTATAATAATCTATTTAAGTGTTAAATGGTTAATGTTTTAAGTAGTACATCCTGGACTGGAATAGTGATAAGATTTGACAGGTGGAGTGCACCTAACACACCCACACAGACCCACACTAGTATATGAATACATACATACATACATACAAACATACATAGCAAAAGTTAAAGCTGTTGTTGGTAAGAAAAGAGGATTTAGATTACAATGTAGGCTACATAAAAGCAGCAAAGTAAAGTATAAAGGTGAGAGGCTGCAGTGGAGTTCTGAGGGTACAATAAATGAGTACTGGTACTACGAAGATGGAGGTTATGGGCTACAGAGAAGGTGTACAGTACTTGTCAAAAAAGAATGAAGATTAAGGGATAGTTAATATGAATGTGAGAACTAAAGATAATGAAGGCTGTAGGCTGCAAAGAGAAGGCACTAAAGGGGGTATCACACTAGCACTGCGTACGAGGTACACGCGGGACTGGTGGTATGAGGTACCAGGAACAGTTGGGCAGTAGCTATCACACTACCGCGGGCTGGTCCTTTGTATACCAGATGAGTCACACCACCACCGCCACAAAACGTAAACAACAACATGAATTTTATGGATGATAATGACCAATTTGACTGCATTGGTCCTTGTAATTAATGGTTTTGAAGAAGAAAAGAGGAAACACTACCATAGGCTTGATTTTATTGTCCATGTTTGCATTCAATGAAGACCACACGTGTACCCGTCACTACGGGATGTAAACACAGTAAAATATCGACATCGTATTTTCTACTTTAAGTGTGTTTTTTGTTGTTGTTCGAAAATATTTGTATTGCAAAAATGTTTTCTTATATTAATCCACCTTTTTTACTTAGAATTAATTTATATAAGTACATTATTTATTGCCTTGATGCTGTATACGAGGAACAGTCTTGGCTAGGGATCCATTCCAGCTTTGTCCCGCGAATGCCGCCGCGGCTCCTTGTTCACGGGACGATATGGAGGCAATCCCGCGTGTACCTCGTACGCGGTGCTAGTGTGATACCCCCTTAAGGATACAAAAAAAAAAGGCTGAGAAATCAAAGAGGCTACACCGAGTACTGGGGCTACACCGAGTACTGGGGCTACAAAGAGTGCTGCGGGCTAAGGAGAGTGACAGGTAGATCATCAGCAGTCCTTCTTACAACTACACTAGTGGAGCAATTTCTCCCTCTGACCAGGTCATGTCATTATATCGTTACTAGTCACTCTGATTACATATTTATCTTTTGTGTCCATAAGATTATCTGCCGCCTGTGTCATTTCATCTTTATTATTTGTCCAAACTTTATTATTACGTTGTCATGGTAAAATTTGGCTTATAAAATTTTAATCACATCAGGCATTGGAACAACACATTTTGACCTGGGTATTGGTGAGGATGTCTCACTTGGGATTTTTACTGCAAGTTCAAATCCTAACGAGGCAAACAAGCTCTAATTATAAGTGTTTCTGATGCGGTGTTGTAGGCCAGTGAAAATTCTATTTAGCTGAAAAACAAAATGCCTTACCAAACTGATCTCTCCGTAAATATTGGTGCTCATTTGCAAGGTGAAATGTGTGCGTGAGTGAGTCAGCTGATGATGAGCTGGACTTTCAACCATTATACGAAACCTGTGGCCTTAAGTCGCAACTTGTGAAATTCAGGGAACATAAATCTCAGTCGTTATGACATCACCCAGACCCTACTATATATCAGAGCATACCAATGGATACCACTACTTCAAGACCTCTGGAAATCGAATTCACCCGAGGCTGAGCATTATAAAATACTTGAGGGCCTTATACCAACTGACGCCACCACCACCACCACCACCACATGCTCTCCCTCATAATTCGTGGTTTTTCTGTCGTGGTAAGAGACTAGTGAGTGATGACGACAGTAGGGCAGCGGGCAGAAGGGGCAGGCACTCTTTTATTTTCCTTTTTCTTGATCTTTACTTACCACTCTGCGGCAGGGGATCGGTACTCCTAAGTCTCTCATGGTAGTGGAAATTTTCTGGTATAGAATTATGTAACTTGTGTTAATGAGATTAAGGATAGTATCTACGAATCAGGGGCTGCAGTGCCACAAAACAGCAACTTACCTGAAATTTTATCCTGGTTTCAGGAGAAAAATTCGTTGTCCAGTCGCAGCAGACAACGTTCCAATTTTCTAAAGTTTAATCAGTAGATATGAATGTGGTCTGACATTTTGGTTATCTGTCAATAATTTTACCCTTGTGATGAGAGTGGATAGGAATTTTTGCATAGCCATAATTAATTGAATGTAAGAAAGCGGTCGTGTAAAGGTAGGTCAGGGTGTGCAAGACATACTGTAGCATCTTTATGGTAAAACAAGGAAGAGGAGCGACATGTTTAAGACGATCCTGATAGTCACTGAAATATAGAAGGAATATTTTTTTCCTTGATACCCTGACATAGTTGGTAAGAAATATTGAGCTCTTTTCCCTATTCCCTGTGCTGTGAGATGGTTGGGGTGAAATAGGGATCACATCTGGAGCGATGAGTAAGTCCCTCTTGGCGACGAGGGGGAACCAGACGAGCCCGGCCGCTCTCCAATCAAGGCGAGGGACGGCCTGTAATCCTGCCAGGGTGCCTTCCTTCGGGTGACTGATGCCGCCGCCTCATGATGGTGGAGAGGGAGCTTCTGTCGGCAGTATGAATCCGTCTCTGTCCTACACGTGTAATATGAGTCATGATGCTGTGGCAGTATTGATACTGGGTTGATACTGACGTCGGTCGGCAATACACAACTTTCAGTATTAAGATGTTGGAAACAGGTTATTTTACATTTATTTGTATATTGTGTCGTACGTCACAGCTGAGGGAAATCGGTAACTCTGGCTGGCCGATAGATTCTGAGCCCAATTAAAATCATCCTCTCCCATTATCCCTAATCATTCAACACAATCACCAAAGAAAGAACATGATTGAGGGAGGAGATGAGGATTGAGGAGGAATTGGGGTGGGGTAATGTCATGACAATTATGGATAATTATAGTGAACTGCACAGTATTACTATATTCGGTTTCTCACCCCTTGCAAAAACCAAAATAAATAAATTTCGTGAATGTCTGTCCAGCCAGAGATTACTAGGTGTGACTGATTCTAGATCAATTTCCAGCCTTAACTGAGACCGCCAACTTTATCTGTAGGGAATCTTGTTAATTTCTCTAAGGCTGACCCTGCGTATTACACTATAGGTTCTTTGTATACTGGAATATGTGTGGTCTCCACTAATGTAAGACAAATATATTCTGGACCTGAAGAAGTGTTATAAGGAGTCCAATACACAGCATCGGACTGAGTACTGGACCTCTGATCTGTTGCATCCAAAGGTTTCCCCCATGCAGGCCATTATCAGTTCAGTTCGACAGTCCCCACTTGCCGATAAGTTATAAGGATCCAACTAAGACGTATATACTCCCATGATTGGTACTGATAATTTCGCCATGTCCTCAACATCTCTCAATGACTGAGACTACCGACGCCAGTTATAATATTATGTATGTCAATTTTGAGCATCAATGAATAGAGTAAAAATAACGCTGAACGAACTCTAAATATCGCAAAACATTATACCCTAAAATTGTGTTGTTTTACTCGTTGTTACACTTGAGTATAAGAGAGAGAGAGAGAGAGAGAGAGAGAGAGAGAGAGTGAGTGGGGGGATACCTAATAAGAAGCCAACAGGTGGATACCATTTTATCTTCACTTTAGCCTCGTTCGTGTACGTCGTAGTAGTACGGTAGTATTCCCCCAAACAACCCCCCTCCCCCCTTTTCCTTCTCCCAGCCTCACCCCCCACCCCCTTCATCCTCCTTGTGGTTCCCTCCCCCCTCCCTCATTCCCCCACTTCCTCACCCCGGGCAATGTTACATCTTGGGAAGGGGATCAGAGGTAGAAGGGGGACTGGCAGGGAAGATGGGAGGTGAGGGAACGATCAAGTAGGGGTAGCTAAAGGAAATGTGTTGTGTCTTTGATAGTGCGAGTAAATAATATATAGTGAGAAGAGAGGGTTAGAGAATCGACCATTATCTGTGTGTGAGTGATATATATATATATGTATTTATTGTGTTATATAAGTGAGTAAGAGCTGTGCATTGTCAACATGTTTCATTATCTACGAAAATAATTAGCTTATCTAAATTATTCATCGTTACTGACGGATGCAATGAAGAAATAGTATGGCAATTAATAACTCTGGAGAATGTTCCAATTAATTAGAAAATATATTTATCAATTTCCGAACAAAGGAATGCACTTTAGTAAATATAGCCTTTCCAGTACCAATCATATAGTAATGCCAATCATCATTTTCTTCCAACGCAATAGAAACAATTTACTTCTTCCTGGCTTTGTTCTCGTCCTGTCTTTAGTGTAAATAGTTGACGTTCTCCCACATCCAACCATCGGACTCGACCGGGTGTCTGAGAAGGTTGTAACTTCAGCATCTTCAGTGGGCAATGTCGTCAATAAATAATAACTCAATAGACTTCATTTGTACCATCTTCCACATACTAAGGCCTAGCGTCTCTAGCATGTCCAAGATCGTCTCTGTTTGGAACATAAATATATCCCACTTTCACTTTAGTTTCAAGCCTATTTCCCCTTCAAATATTTTCACCGTGTGTGGGTAAACTGGAAAAATCTATTTTAGTGTATGATTGTATGTGCTATGCCCCAATTATTTTCTAGTGCTACATTCATTATTTTGAAATATCACAAATTAAGGGAAATAACTAAATTTCCTTTCTTTGTATATTGTTCACTATTTGCCCAAAAATATTCAGTGTTTGATAAGAAAATATCTCAGCATTGCCAGTGTTTATGGAAAGGGTTACAGTACATCTTTCTCTCTTAGTCCTCGTACCCCTAAAAATGGCCAGTATCATTATGGAAAACAACTCCTAATTTGACCTCTCCCCTCAAGAATGTCCACCGTGTATGGATAGTCCTATACCTTGGGCACAGGGTAAAATTGCCCACCATACACCCACCTCCCCATCAGCCAGGTAATTGCCGGGGTGACCATATAATAGCACTTTTTCCCTGTCATGGTGTTGGAACTAAACATAGGGTTTCTGTCATAAAGGTGAAGGGGAGGGGGACGCTGGCCCCTCCACTTGTTGTTGTTGTTGTTGTTCCTTTGGCTGTCGATGTTGTCATAATAAATAAATATTTTTTTTTTTATGCTTTTTGGGTTCAATGTTGTCTATTATCGTGTAGGAAATCTGTTATGTTGTGTTCCTTTATGGTTTTAGATTATTAATTGTTGATGCATTCCGGCTGGTATTGTTTATATACTGCGCTTCTTCCTCCTGCACTTTGTTTATTTTTGTTGATGTAAAATAAGATATAATTTTGTAAGATATCATTTTCTTGTCTTTTCAGTACTGATTATTATATTACAGTGTCCTCTGATATCCTTCTGATGCTTTAAACAGGATACCTTTTTGCTATCCCCGTAATTCAATTCATCATTGTTTTTGCTGCTTTTTAATTGATGTTGTTTGTTTCAATCTAGCCTACTATTATTCTTCCAGTTTAACATTTTAACGTTAGCAGTGCTTTCTGTCAACAGAGGAACCCCTGGAGTTGGTCACGAAAAATTAATGTCATCGACCGATTTTGTATAGGTCAAAAGTGCCTTTTCAACCTGCAACAAAAATTGGTATAATGTATAAAGAATTAATGTCATATGCTTTCCAAAAGTAATTTCATTTGGTGCCAGTACTCTTACACAAGGATAAATAGATTTGATGTTTGTTTGTGGTACTTGTAATTATTTTAATGGTTTCAATATTTCTGTGTGTACAGTCACTTAAGGGAGTAGTATCCTATTTGTTACATTAGAACACCTTGATTCACTCAAAGTATACCAGGAAACTGGCACGACCAGATAAACAAAAATAATGGTGGCCTGTTGCCTGGAATAATTTGGATGAATTAGTACTGTTGTTCCAGATTTACCAACACTGTACTATTCCCTTAATTAAAAATATATTAACAATCTGCACTCTCCTGACTTGTGTGATGTGACGCACCGGGCAAGAGAAGCAGAGAGATGGTGCAGAAGAGATTTTTTTTTTTATAGTACTTTTCCATATCCATAATCTTTTCTATTTATGTACTGTACTATACTCTGTTCAAAACTTTTGTTCCTTTTGGCCTCTTATGCTTAAATAGATAGAAATAGATAGATAGTTAGATAGATATAGTTACATAGATAGATTGAAATAGCGATAGATAGCTAAATAGATAGTTAGATAGATATATAGAAATAGCGATAAATAAACAAATAGAAATAGCTAGATCGATAGAGGCCAGTGGAACACAAATTTTGCACAAACTATAGTATTTGATGTAGTGTAATAGTGTTCGTTTGGTATTGGATTATTTGTATTAAGAGATTGAATGCAATTGTCAGTGCTGATGTCTCTGTATTTTTGTGTGTGTGTGTTTGCTGTTTGTACTCACTGGACTTCACAATTGTATTCTTATTCTGAACTCACATATTCCCTGTTGTAACTGTTATCTTGGATTCACTCTGTTGTTGGACTCCTCTCTCACCTGAACACTTCAACTCACCTCGTCTCGTCCCCTGCGGTTCGCCCAGCTAAAGTGGTGGTGGTGGTGGTGGTGGGAGCATAAAAGGAAGGGGATGGAGGGAGAGATAAGACAGATGACGGGACGCTCACGAGGGAGGGAGCCAGGTTGGTTGGTTTGTGTGTGTGTGGGGGGTAGGGGAATGGGTTTGTGCGTGTGTTAAACTGAGAGAGAGAGAGAGTGAAAGAGAGTTGTTTAGTTTACCAGCAGAGAGAGAGAGAGAGAGAGAGAGAGAAAGTTATGTACAGTTTGTTTTGTATGTATTAGTAATTGCGTGTGTGTGTTGTGTGTGTGTACAAGTTTTTAATAATGACTGTGGGAGTGTTTGGTGAGGGATACTGTGTGGGAGAGGTATTGGTTTGTTACCGTGTGTGTGTGTATGTGGTTGTGTATATTATATCCATGATCTTTTCTAAGTGCGTGTGAAAATTTGTAGATGTGCACATGACGTGTTTCTGAGTATGACAGTCAATGATGGAGATGATGTTTGAGAGAGAGAGAGAGAGAGAGAGAGAGAGAGAGAGAGAGAGAGAGAGAGAGAGAGAGAGAGAGAGAGAGAGAGAGGTTGTGAGTCAGGTGTAGTAAGGGAATTGTGAAAGACGAGATAATCAAAACAATTATCATGCTTGACAACTTAGGCTTCAGTAATACAAAGAGGGATGAGGAAGAATATGAAAGTGATTGTGTGAGTAAAGGATGGAGAGAGAGAACATTAATAAATCTTGTGAAACAGAAGCAGTAAAGTAAAATATTAATGTTGTATGCAATAGAAAAACCATTTATTTGACGCAGTTAAGTAGATATTGTATGTATGCGAACATTATATTCGTGTGATAGAGTAGAATGAACTATCTATCCAGTTGAGATACATTGTTGGTTATTTAAATAGACTGAGAAAAATACTTGTGAAATGCATATAAACGGTAAATTCATCACGATTATAATTGTGGATTTAGAAAGAGCATAATTATTTGAGGAATCTGTAGGTGTGTGTTGCATGGTTTATTTCAGTTCTCGTGTGAAAATACCCATCTCGTTCTGAGTCTAAGTTTAAGGGGAAATTCTCTTGTTGGCCAATTGGAAGGCTACTGATTCCTCCTCACTATACCAGAAAACATATGCCCTCGATTGTACGGTACTTGTAGGGAATCTGTTTCGTGGCACAATTTGGAGGAATCAGAGACCTACAAAATCTCACTATAAGGCGGTAATTCGCTTTTGTTACATTGGAGTGCCATGATTCCTCCAATTAATGTATGCCAGGAAACAGGACCATATGAACTAAAATACTGGTGTTCTGTTGATTGGAAAAGTTTGGAGAAGGAATCAGTTTTTCCAGATTTACCAACACTGAACTTCCCCCTTAATTAAGCTTCGTTGGTGACGTTCATTCCGGACCATAGCGTGTGTCAGTAGGAGCGTCATCTGCGGCCGTCATCCACGAAGCATCAGAAGACGATTTATGTTCTCCCCGTCAACTTAATAATGATAAAAAAAAATAGCTTAAGTGATCTCCTAATGGCGTGCCTCCATTAGCCGAGATTCGTTACACTTCAACGCTTCCAAATTCCTCTCTGGCACGGCAAATGGGTTTTTATTGTTTTTAAGTTGCGAGATTGGGATTATGAAACTGTACATGCCCACGAGACAAAGAGAAGAAAGAATGGGAGAAAGAACACATGTAATGAGAGAATAAAGATTGGTTTGACACACACACGCAGTCAAAGAGAGAGAGAGAAAAAAATAATAAAGAGTATAAGAGAGAGAGAAGACGCACCAGGCAGCAAGGCTCGTCATAATGTGTAATTCAAGGGTGTACAGGTAGGGTCCCGCGGGTCATCTCCAATTACTCCCGTACTATGGGTTACCTAATGTGAGAAACTGGTAGTGTCGCTCGCCATATCAGGAGAGCGAGTGGCGTTCCCTGTCTGGCAACCTCTACATGAGTGTTAGTGTGATGGGTGCTGGATGGGGTCGAGGGGTACATAGGGTCAGGCCTATACCATACAGCTACAGGCTCACCTATATGCAGAACAGAGATTGAATTGGGGCAAGACAAGCATTGGATGAGACTAGATTCAGGGCCTGAACAAGGACAAAGTCAAGAGCTGGATAGGGACATAATTAAAGGGCTTGTGAATGGCAGGACAGGCATTGAAAGTGGGTTGGGACACAAGGCAAACCTTTGTGTATACACCATACTGTACTTTTGATCTCAACTGTACATATAACCATCATTAGGCCATCGCTTTTTGCCCCAATCACTTTCCACCATTCATTATCTATTAACCCACACCCAATTTATCTTCTTTCTTTCTTTCTTAAGGTACCTTTAATGATCTACTCTCTCAGTTGTGTTCTTTTAACTATATACTTCTTCATCCTCCCTTACTATTATTCTTTATTCGTTTCTTATAATGAGTTTGTGTTAAGCAACGCAAGGGACATATAAATTATTAAGTTAGAATATAAAAAGATAAACACATCTATAAATATATAAACAGATATATATATATATATATATATATATATATATATATATATATATATATATATATATATATATATATATATATATATATATATATATATATATATATATATATATATATAAGTGTTGTGTATGGAGTGAAGTGGAGTTTTAGAGCAGGTAGTCCATTATCCTGCTCGGAGGTTGGAGGGCGTCAGGTGGCATTTTGGTGGAAGGAGGAGGAGCAGGTGAGACAGGGCTGTGCATGGTAGTAGAACAATAGGAAGGGGCAGAGGATTGGTAGGAGGGAGCAGTAGGGAAGAGGAGGAGGCTGGTGGGGGAGCGGAGGAGTAAGGAAGGGGTGGAGAATCGCAAGGAGGGGCAGGAAGAGACAGGTGAAGGAGGCAAGGTAGTAAGGGTGGGGGGACCGAATGAAAAGGGGGAGGTGCTTAGAGAATAAGGAATAAAGAAAGAGGTTGTTGTGAAGGATATGAGAGGGGAGCGTGATGGGTGGGTCAGAGAAAGTAAATTAAGGGACAGGTTTTATAGGGTGCTGTAGGTTGTAGGGAATGAGGAGGCGAGTAAGGGATGATTAATTGTAGGAGAGGGGCAAGCAAAGGTGGGGAGGAGGCTGGTGATAGAAGGTGAAGGACAGGGTGGGGTAGTGGTTGGAAGACAGGTAAGGTTTGAGGAGGGGTGGGGTCATGTGAGGGGAAGGCAAGCTAGGACTAAAGGATATGGTGAGGGGGTGGTAGGGGTTGTGGCAGTGGGTGGGGCGGGGAAGAGGCTGGAAAGGGTGGGGTAGAGGGTATGTTAAGAGAAAAAAAACTAGGCAAGTGGAGATGAAAAACAGATGAGGTTGGGTTGGGCAGTGGGTGGAGCAGGGTGGGTGCTGAAAAGAGTGGGGGTGTCAGGTTGGGACAGATGGCATGGTATGAGAAAAGGAGGTAATGGGAGGGGGGGAATGGAAAACAGGTGAGGGTGGGTGGGGCTGTGGGTGGAGCAGGGATGGGAAGCGGAGGGGTGTGAGGGAGGGAAGAGGGGGACGGGTGTGGGGCTGGTTGGAGACGAACTGGCGTGTACGAACCGGATGAGTGTTGTTGCTTCTCAGGCCTGATCGTAGCCCCTGGCCCTCCTCTTCTTGTCACTGTTGCGGCAATAACAACAATGGCGGCAGGAAACGCCTTGTCCTCTGTACTGAAGAAAAGAAAGAATACATTATATCCTGTGATCAGATTTCCCAACGGTTTGTAGCCTCAAATTTATGTCAAGTTGTTTATTGAGGAAATCACTCAAGAGAAGACATGTATTTTTTTAGTGGCAATATCGCTTATTTTATTGTATTTTGACTCACTCCTGACTACTGTATTCATCCCATTGCAACTACTGACGCGTTGATAGTTAAAAATGGTCTCCATCAATTAACTTGTTGTTGACTATCACCTTACGTCTTTCATCGTGACTAACGACTGAATATATTATTCGGCTGACACTTAAGAGGGGAAGGCTATTGTTAATGGACTTCACTTGGGAAAGAGAGATGGAGGACGGAGCAAAGCTAATGCAAGAAAAGATGAAGGCAGAAAAACAAAAGAATAATGTGTTTGCGAAATTACTGGGTTGTTTACGAGTCGATGCTTGGTAAAGGGGCCTGGGATGATGTCGGCGAATTGTAGATTCCTTCAACTATGATCTAATACCAAGATAAAGACTCCCTTAGTACATATGTTGTTTGGGACACGGTGAGGATGCATCAGTAGCCATAAACTCGACCATGTCATGTCTCCCTTCATGATATAAAGGTTAAAACCCCATCCATGTGTCAAACAAATGACTACCAGGCTCTATTGTCCATGCTGTAGTTGTTATAGATCTATAGCCATAGGAAAAGGAAAAAACTTGTTGCTAGAATGATTTTTATACTTGGTGTTACCATTTGTTTGTATATATCTTTCTGCATAACAGTTGATGAAGGAATATAATGAGTCTTGTAGTGTACCATACGCCTGCCAGAAAACTAGCAAGGACCCTTTTCATAAGGTTTAATGAAACCTTAATATTTATTAATCATACCATTTAGGGGTCCTATTCTCTCGGAAAAGTGGAGGGGCTACAGATTCCTCCATACTGCCAGGAAACACAATAAGTCCTTGAGTTGTGTCTGCTTGGATCTCAATGTTTAAGGAGTTAATACCGTAGGATGCAACAATTTCTCTATATATGGTATACAAAAATTCTCTTCCACTATTCCAGCTAATGATACGAATTTAGGAGTTATGTCTAATTTTCATGTAGCTCTAATGTTCTGCCTACAAAAGATGACAGACCAATACTTTAATATCAACTGAATTCAGAGTTTGAGAGGTTTCGAGAAACCTTGAGAGAAGAACAGTATAAAATCCACTTATGTTGTCAGTGATGTAACAATTGCACTGATTATTGTTTTTATAATATATATGTTCTGAGGGTTTGTTCGCTGGATACTTGAAAGAGGTATCCCTATCAAATTTGACAAAGAAAACGTTTTTATACTGCAAGTGAAATTGGAAGTGAAATATAGAACTTTTAAAGCTTCAGTATCTTATTTAATGTCACTTTACACTTTTGCTTAGAAAGGAATAGCTTCCATTAAAGCAAGGGTAGGTACAAAGAGATACTTTACATGCTGTTTTGTTATTCTTTAGATAGTTTTGAGGTTAGCGTGCGTGCCTGTTGTAAATTACCGGGTGACACTTCTCACACATACACACACACACACATACACACACACACACACATACACACTAGGAATATACACGGCCGGAATTAATCTAAGGTGTATGTGGCGTGGTAGCTACATGGCCCAACTTGCTTTGAATAATTGATAGACTACCATAAAGCAGTAGGAACACACGTCTAGTGGCCTTTGTAGCAAGAGGGACGAGCGCTACAATGGACCAGGCTTCACTCATCCTTTAACTCCGACTTAGAGGCAGAATGTTGTTTGGTCTCATAGACTCAGGAAGAGCTTACATTGGCAGGCACCATCGTGGGTTGCAACAGCCCAATGGAGAGATTAGGATTGAGTAAGTTTGCCCACTAAGAACGGGAGCAGACGTTTTCTTTGGTTGCGTGACGGCAGGAGGCCAGACTGAAGATGGGTATAGCTTGCCGATTGCTGGGGGCGAAAGTCAACCTGAACCCCGGCGTGTTTTGTATCCTCTGTACGATAATAGCCAGTAACCCTCATGGGGTGTGGGAGCGGGACCATTCTAGCGCAGGTCAGGGGCCACAACACAGCGCTCCCGACACTCCCTCCCGCCTGTTTGGGGGCCGGGAAGGTGATGTGAGCGACAGTGACAGGGTCGATTCACATCGATTGATTTGATGGTGATAATGAGAGTGCTGCACGTGAGGCGTACATCAGAGGCATGATGGAGTACCAGAGTAATTTTTAGAGTGACATCTACCGTCTAGGGGTGAATGGTGATTCAAAGTAAGGAAGACTTTGGAAAGATCTGCTTTTCGTATGTTCCTCTTTAAAAACTATTTGCTAGCCACATCTACCTGCCACAAGTGTGAGTGAAGGGAGTATGAAACAGAGGAACTCGACCAATGACATGACTGTAGGAAGTGGACTGTAAACGCGCGACATTCATGGTACATACACCAAATCATATGGTATTGCCTGGGAAGGGGACCTTTACCACTACCCTGAATTACATTGTTATTCATGCAGGTAATATGGCAGCTATAAGCGTCATATATCACCAGAATGACAAATAGAACTTCGTTCTCACTAAGAGGTGAGGTGCGTTTGCAAAACCCTGGCTGGAGACTACCATAACATAGGGGACGAATTGAATGTCCGTTAAGCACCTTTGTAGCGTAGCAGGTAAACAGAAGGTAAAATTTTACTCAATAAAGCAGGGGAAATAGACGGTCTTGGAGGCACATAAAAACACGAGAACCCAGTGCCTCCTACACAAAGTGTTCGTGGTTAAACAAGGTGTAATTTTGAGGAGTTAATTAGATACAGAGAGGTGGGTGCAGAACACGCTACCGTCCTCTCCTCTACACAAGTTTAAACAAAAATAAAGAGATGAGTACAATTGTGCTAAAATGAAAAAATGAGCATATAGAAACAATGGCTGAAGTTTGTGTTTCCCTTCTCTGCTCCTTTTTCCTTTTGTCTTAGTGTACTTCTCTTTGGGTCTTCATGTTCGTCCCTCTCTTTACACATTTCTTCAGCTGAATTTATCCTATTTCCCTAATCTGATATACGTGTCTGTCATTACTGTTCCCTTTACACGTCATTTACCCTATCTACCTTTTAATTTTTTTTGTAATTTATATTGAATTCGTTTCCTTACTCTGTCATCCACCCTCTTACTTTCCTCCTTCTTTCCTGGGTATGGATAACATTGTCATTCCTTGTATAATTATTGTATACATCATCAGGCTTTCCTTCTTACGATTTCAATAGGTACTCCCTCCATTATACAATCTGGTTTTCGGAGTCGTTTAGATGTGTGACAACAGCCCCTGGCCACCACACTCACTCTCTTATTTTTATTCTCCTTCCTCTATTCTGATTACTTTATCTGTCCCCTTCGATTTTTCTCTTTTCTTCTTTTCTCCTTATCTATTCCTTGCACATATAAAATATGACTCTTTTCATCTTATACTCACTTCCTCACCATTTTTTTAACCTTTGCATTTTAATTATAATTTATCCCATTCATATCATCTACTTTCACTTCTATACTCCTTCTATTCCTCGACAACGTCCTATAGTCTCAGTGTTCACTCTATCCTTAGTCTCTTTCACATCTTTCCCCCTTCCTATCATCCCCTTCCTCTCTCTGCTGTTTCACTTTTCCCATTCTTCTGCCTGTACACTGTCTCATTATCAATTCTTCTCTTTACTCCCCCTCTCCTTTCCTCTTGTTCGTTATCTCTTTCAATACCGTACTGTATTTTTGTCATACGTTCTATTTTTTGTTGACTCTGTGAGTGTTGCTTGTCCTCAAAATTGTCCTATATTCATTTTTTTTTCTCTGTACTTGAGACGTTGTCTGTCCTGCTTCCTTTCAGATTATTTATCTCTTTTTCTTCTCGTTTATTCTGTTGTTCATTCTTTTTCTTTTTCAAAACCCCTTCCCCTTCAATACCATCTGTTCCTAAAAATTCTTCCCATGTATATCATTCTCCCTTCTTCATATACGCATGTTAAACTGGGTAGTTCTGACTTATATTCTGAAATACATTTCTGAACTAAAGCTGCTTTTCCAATAAACATTTTGGTCTGTTGAATCATGCAAGAAATTTATAGTATAGTATGTTATCCAGGCAGAAAATATTTGCATCGGCTAAAAAATTAATATCATACAGAAAATTATCAGCACCCGAAATATTATAACATTTTAAAGTCTCTGTAGTCACGAATTATGACAGAACAATGCACACACACACACACACACACACACACACACACACACACACACACACACACACACACACACACACACACACACACACACACACACACACACACACACACACACACACACACACACACACACACACACACACACACACACACACACACACACACACACACACACACACACACACACACACACACACACACACACACACACACACACACACACACACACACACACACACACACACACACACACACACACACACACACACACACACACACACACACACACACACACACACACACACACACACACACTTTTACCCTCACGCCTATAAATTAAAACAACACTCCGCTGATGTCGTAAACAATACTGGTCCCAAGACACTTTGCAACATAAATAGAGGATCAAAAAGAAACATTTAGTGTAATCATTGTCAAACACTCAGTCGATCACATGCACGTACTGCAATACACGCGTTCATGCATTCCTATTTGCTCAAAGAGTTTAGATACCATCAAGTACAGTCGGCTTCAGGAGTTCGTATACATCACTGTGACATCAAGGGGTCGTAACAACTAGAAAATTTAGTACATTAATTTCTTAACAGCAAACTATTCTAATAATATTATTTGGCCAGTACTTGAATCAGTCAGCAGAAAAATGTCGACGGTATATGCAAAATAAATACCCCTTCTAACCAATGCCCTGTGTACGAATTCCTATGGCCGACTGTACATGTGAACATAATATTGTGTGTGAATGTGTTTTCATGCTTGTGTGCGTGTGTGTTTTGATCTCAGGCGTGGATGTCAGTATGCCTATGGATGTATATGTGTGATTTTTGCCTGAAATACTCGTGTGTGGCTGTATACATGTACAAATGTATATACACCCCACACACACAATGTACTGAGGCGAACACAGTGAATAGAACACGAAAACTTACATATTGGAGAAGACACAGGCTACATGGTGAACACGTTTATTCGTTCACACCATCACAAGTGTCCCGGACAAAAACATGCTTTGGTATACAAGTTGATGGTCGTTCCATACTGTTCCTTAGTAATTAAACATTTGTCGACCGGAAATCTGTGATATCTAAATCGTTTGGCGCCAGACCATTCATACACCATTAGGTAATAGAAGCTGCGTTGCTTGTATTAATCAATATAATTAGTAACTTTTCTTAGTCAGCTGTGATTTCAAATGAAAGCAAAAAAAAAAAATATATTTATATTCTACATCATCCCATCTATCCTTGATAACACAAACTCCCTCACTTCCATTCTTCTAATACCATAAAGTCATATTACCTTACCACTACACTTACTGTACACACCATATTTCCACCCCTACCCTCTTTTGGGCTCGCCCGCGCGCCTTCACCACCACACCTCACTTCGATCCGCACCTGTGCACCACCACAACCAGCCCCGCCCCACGCCTTGTATATTCACTGTCACCTGCACCACGCCCGCTCCCCGTCTCATACCTTAACAGCGTCCTTTCCTTGGGTCGTCCACGCCTCACGTCTTGACTGATTCCACTGGCACTTCACCTGAGCTTTACCTGCAACACACGCCCCACCATGCCTTGGTTTGCACTATCACAGGACCACGCTCCGCCACGCCCTCTCCTACCACGCCTCGCACCACCACCACCACGCATCCGCACTGTCCCCTTTACTGCTGCTGCCTCGCCCCGTCACACCCCTCTCTACCTCACCTACCTCACTGCCTCCCGTCCACACCCCTCTGTCTTCACCTCCCCCACCACATCACCCTGCGTTCCTTCCTGCCGTACCCCTCGAATTTCTCCTCACCACACTCTTCTTTGTCTTCATCTCTCCTCCACATCCCTTCCCGTTCCATACCTCTCTTCTTACATCTCTCTACCACATCACTCTGCATCTCCCCCTTGCCACACATAATATATCACGGTGTCTCCTCAACACACATCTTCTCCACAGTCACCTCTCCACCACCTCACACACCCCATCCTCTGTCTCTATCCTCTACCTGATCTTGAGTCTCTTTACGCACCTTATTACAACCCTACTACACCACACACTCCTCCTGTTCACTCGTTTCCTCCTTGTCCCATAGCACCATTCCACCGCATCACATTCAACTTTTTCCATTCCCCTCTCCACCATCCAATCACCAGTTGCTTCTCTTCCACCATTCTTATATTGTTTGTCTACCACACTTCTGCCATTCCACCACATCTCCGTCCGCTTCTCCTTTGGTCCTCTTGTAGTCCACTCCATTCTTCAGACCCTTGATCCCACAACCACCCACCACTTGCCACATATACCACACCTTCTACCACACCCTTTCCCACACCGACCACTGCACCACAAAGGCACAGCAGGTGAAGTGAGAAGTGACACCATCAGCGATAAGGACAGGTCCTCTCTCAGACTGATATTCCGTATCGTACCTGTGGAGTAGTTAGTTTCTCTCTCTCTCTCTCTCTCTCTCTCTCTCTCTCTCTCTCTCTCTCTCTCTCTCTCTCTCTCTCTCTCTCTCTCTCTCTCTCTGTATATATATATATATATATAATATATATATATATATATATATATATATATATATATATATATATATATATATATATATATATATATATATATATATATATATATACTGTATATAAATAGTTTTTATCTCAAAATCTATATCTATCTCTATCACTATGTCTATCCCAACCCCTACTTCTCTCTTTCTCTACATTCATTTTCATGCTTTCAACTGATGTCATGATTTAGTGAGCCGATGTGCAGAATTTCCCGAATATTTGAATATCGATAATTTCCTTTCCTAACTCATTCGTTGTTTATTATGTAGTAAACAATTCTAGTGTAGCGGAATGGACATGATGAGTGAGGTGTGAGGATTGAGTAAATATGGCTGTTTGTGTGTTTGTGTTGATGTTGGTAAGAGTGGCTGTGGTGGTCCACTGGGAATGAGGAGATTAATTAAGTAAGCTGGAGAGAGAGAGAGAGAGAGAGAGAGAGAGAGAGAGAGAGAGAGAGCGTAAGTCAATGTTAGTGGTGGGGGAGTAGGAAGTTGTACGGCACGACCAGACAGTTGCAATGGGTGGCTGGGCAGGTAGGCGAGCAGTAAGGTTGGTGGTTGGGTAATTAGACTGCAAATTGGCTGAGAGACTGGCCGAACCGATGCTTTTCGAGGGTGGTCTGATGAGTGGGTGGTGGGTGGTTTGATGTATGGGAGGCTGAGAGGGCTGGTTGGTGGGTGGCAAGTTGGCTGGGTGGGCGGGAAGATGGTCCTCCAGTGGGTTGGCGGGTATGCTGAAGGGCGGGCGAGTGGGTGGGATGATGTGCTGTTGGGTGGCAGAGCGGATGATCTGGCTGGCTGATGGTTAAAAAGATGGGCTGACGAGTGGGCCAGTGGGTTGAGACATGGGTGGCAAGGTGGCCAGGTGGGTGGGCAAGTGGCTGGAGGGTGAACGGTGAGTGGTAAGATGAGGTGGAAGCGTGCGTGGGGACCTGACCAGCCTTGAGCTTGTAAACATGAGGTAGCATCTCCTGGACCCCTTACTTTCTACTCTCTTGCCAGTACCCCTTCCTCCTTTCCCCTTATTTAATAACTTCGTGATCTAATCCTTATCTTCCCTTTTATCTCTTCCTTCCTCCACTTGTTTCCTTTAGTATTACTTCTCGCCCTTTCTGTTTCATCCTATATATGCATCCCTCCACTGCACATACAATATATTTTCCTTGGACCTTCCTTGTCCAAGGATAACCTACCTTCTGAATACAAAGACTTAGTAGTAGAAGGAGAATATTTTTACTGGAGAAAGATCATGTGACATGAATATACTGATATGTATGATAATAGTAAGAAAGTAATATGAAATGCTTCTCTCCTTCCTGTTCCCACCTTGCTATGCACATGAGTCATGTTAGAGATATTCATTGCATGTCTAGGGCCCCGAACGATAAAGCCAAAAATTTACGCTCCCCAATCAAGTACTCATCTGAAAATCAAATAATATTATCTCTTTTGGGCTTGTGAGTGAACAGTATGTGTGTCCGTGCACATGTGTAAATAATGTGTACTTGGAATATTAATTATTAGAGTATTACGAAAACTTTTTACACTGATAATGATTGCACAAGATTACTCATATGTTCTCTTTTGTGCTTTATAAAATGAAACATGTGACTTATTCTTTAATGTAATTGTAATAGCAGTGATATATCATATACATAAACAAACTAGGAAATTTTGTCCAGTTTCTGTCGCACAGTACTTTGTATACAAAGAGACATTTCATGTTATACCAACAATATGTATAAAGTTTTATTTTGAACAGCGAGAGAAAGGTGAAATTAAAAGGATTAATGTCTCAGCATAAAATATTTTACTTAAAATTTACGCACCAGAAAAAATAGACAGTTGGACTAATGCTGAAGAAACAGAAAAACCCGAAAGGGACTTTTTGCAGCGAGAGAGGGGGAGGAGGTCGGAGGCTTCCCGTGGGAGCGAGAGTGAGGAGGAAGAAGGTGGGTTGCGTAGTTGCCCAAGCTGTGGGTCATGACCTCGCTTGCCCACTACGGCGTGGGGGCACTTTCACTCTCGCAGATAATTCCTTTCCTCCCTTCCTTCCTTCCTTCGTTCATACCTTCCTTAACGGTTGGATTCCTTTATCTCTTCTTTCCTTCCTTCTTTTTAATATTTCCTTATGTATTACTTTCTTTTTGTTACATTTCTTCAACATATCCTATAATTATTCCAAGCCATGACCTTTCTATATTTCAGCGTCAATTCTTAATTCCGATCGTGCCTGCCAGCCTCCCTTCATGTCTTACAATTTAGTATGGTACCTGTACATAACTATTCTTACTTCCTTACAGCATCTCTTATTTCATATCTCTTCTTCTCCCATTCACTCTTATCACACCTCTCGTAGCTCACTCTCATCGTACCAAAATACCAACACGTTCCTCTGTGTCACCCTTTCCCCTTGAGGTGCCACCCCTTATCTTCCTTCGCTTCTTTCCTTGTCAAAGCTTCCTTCCATATCTGCCACCCAATTCCCCTAAGCAAACCCATCTGTCAGGGTTATGCTCTCTTGTGGCGTCCCATTCCTTCCCCGTCACCCTCCTCCCCTAAAGAAACGCCCCCTTTTCCCCCACCAATGTCCCCCTACCCTCCAACAATGCTCCCTGCCCCCCAGCAATGCCCCCTACCCTCAGCAACACTCTCCCCCAGCAATGGCTCTTCCCCCAACAACACTCCCCCACCCCTAGTAACTCTTACTCTCTCCCAGAAATACCCCCTCTTCCCCTGGAACACTCCCCCTCTCCTAGCAACACTCCCCCTTCCCCAGCAACCCACTCCCCTCCCTCCCTGAGAAACATTCTCTTTCTCCCCCAGCAACACTCCATACCCCAGTGCGTTACCCTACCACTCCTAACCTACTCGATTATCTATCATTCCCTTTCTCTGTGACAACCATTACTTCAATGTAACATGTTATTAATGTTGTCCCATCTGTACTGGCTTACAAACAGTCATCACCAAAGGTCATGTATATACTCTTTCCTTCCTAATGGCATAGTCTGATAACCGTGATATTGTGAATAAAGTATAGTCACGCCTTATTCATTGGTATTATGGGACTGGTGACGTTTATGATTTTGAGGCGACTGAATCGTCCAAACTATGTCACAATATCGACTCCCTCTCAGTGTAATGGCCGTTTTGTAGCACAGTCTGCAGGAAAACAGAGTGTCCAGTTTGTTCTGCTAAATCACAGGCTCTGTAAATCCGGTACTGATTGATTTATGATGCACTAATAAGACTACCAGCATATATAATTAATGGTCAGTTCTATCTACCTATACTTGCTGTTACTCACATAATTATGCCTATCAACTTTTATGAATCCCATGCTTTCCAAACCTACATGTACAGTTGGCTCCACTCCTGCGTTTCTCCCCTGTCGTTGCCAATGTTGGGCCAGTCAGAAATTCGAATCCCAACCGATTCACAAGTTAAAATATTTGAAACATTCGGCATTCATATCTTTCACTCTAAAGATATGAATGTTTCTAATTTTTTAACTTATAGATCAGGATTCGAATTTCTGACTGGCCCAACATTGACAACGCGAGAGGAGAAACGCGGGAGTGGAGACAACTGTACCTACTTTCTACCTACCTACCAACCTTCTTATCTGCCCACCAACCTTCCTACCTACCTAGACACCTACCCACCCACCTACCTACATAAACACTCACCCACACATCTATCTACCTAAACACCCACCCACCTACCTGCCTACCTAGTCTTAACTATATACCAACCCATATTCACATTCGCCTCACCTCTTCTCTAGACTTTCACCCCTGTCCCTACCCAACTACCACTACTCACCCTACCCACCTACCACTAGTCAGGCGGCACAATCCATTAACTCACCTCCACTGACACCTTACACAACACACGCACTCTCTCTCTCTCTCTCTCTCTCTCTCTCTCTCTCTCTCTCTCTCTATTTATATCTATTTACGTACCTATTATGAAAGTAAGAATTGATTCATGAGGGGCCAAAAATACATATTAATTTACTACTACCTACACATCAACACTGATAAGTTTTCAGAAATCATCATTTCCTAATACTTAATGCCCTGAGGCAAAAGTGAACTCAGTGCTTCTCTTGTTGCGCTGTAACCCGATAATGCGTTATACCAGATCCCGGTACATTAACACATTCATTTTCGTGCAACTCTGGAAACACAGGGGCAAGTTTATGAAATAGAATATGCGGTTATGTTATAATAACAAGCTGGATAAAAATCTCATTAACTGTGGTAAGACCAGCTAGACTAAACTTAACAAGTCATATTATATGAAATGACATGCCTTATTGTCCACATAACCCTGATCTAATCCATGTAAAGTTGCATAATTGAAAAAAGTAAGTTTATTAAGTGTAAGTGTACGTAAGTACGTTTATTATACATGTAACTAACTAACCTATTGCATTGAACAAGTATTTTTGATAACCGGGAGATCTCATGCATATATCTTAAAACTTCTATGATCCAATCCTAGTTTAACGTGGGAGGATATGAGTTAAATAATATCAATTAGATATTATGTTTTGTATGAGTATAATGTAATCCTTTAAAAATTATTGACGGAGTTTTCATCATTGTCGACTTGAAAACAGATGAGTTCTCTTGCTTTAGAGGAGTATTAAAGACTTTCATTGGCAATTAAAAAAATATTCCATTAAAACCAAAAACAATCGTTTGGTTTTATAAATGTTGCGCTTGGACAAATGTTGAGTTATTGAAATGACAAATGACAATCACTATCACCAAGGGATTAATAAATAGCGAGTATAGTTTTAAAGATCGGAGAACACACATAACTTGTGTCGCAATGCTCAGTGTCCAGTCCTCACTCGCAAAAGTCACTGGAACACAGTAGAGGTGACGCAACATATTCACACACGGACCATCTCCATTAGCACCACCACTTTGGTCACACAGCGGGATGGTGATGGAAAAAGTGGATAGGGAATGTGACAGGGGAAGAGAGAGGGGGGCTGGTGAGAATGTGAGGGAGAACGAAAGAGAAAAATAGGGAGAGAAATAGAAAGCATTAAGAAAAAACAAACAGACAGACAGAAAGGACGAAGAGGAAAGAGAAATACATAGGTAATACGACAACAGGGGTCCCATCGTGGCCTGTTACGAGGTTATCTCTTTAAGTAGGCTAATCTAGACTACATGTTGAAGGTATGGATAGAGAAAGGACAAGGCTCCTCCAAACTCACCACTCCCACCGAGTATCACGGTTGGAAAAACAAATAGAAAACAAGACATCATTCGATGGCAATACCGCCCCAGCGACCACTCGCCCTTTGCTATCTTTATTTTTTTGTGACCTTGACCTTCGACCGATTTTGCCCAAAATTTAATAATTTTGTTTTATAATGAATATCTATCAATAGAAAAAAAAAATGAACATCATACGGCTAAAATTGTGGACGCTAGACTATTAACAGACACACGAACAGATAAATAAATAAATAAATAAATAAATATTCAGCACCGAAAACAATATACCTCCCCCTTCGGGGCGTTATAATAACACCTTGTTTGTTATAAAAAAACCGCACAGAGAAATTTTATAGAAAGGTGGGAAAAGTGGTTGAAGGCTATTTCTAACGTTTCCTTACTAATATATATGTATAAATGAAAACAGAACATACTATAAACCTTTTTCTTGAAAATATTTCTCGAGGCTATGTTTAAAGGTTTCTAATGTATTCGCTGCTAATACAGATGCCAGGAGTTTATTCCAATCTGATGACTTATATTTAAAATTCTGAGCAATAAAGTCTAAAACTATGTTTACTTTTTAACTTGCTGCCAAACACTGTGCACTCATCTTTAGGAGGAGGAGGAGGAGAAGAAGGAGGAGGAGGAGGAGGAGATAGGTAGGAAAAATTGCCCAAGTGGATTGAAGGGTTAACGTTTTTTTTGGCCATGGAATCTTACCTCTGGCTGCCATATACGTGTATGTGAAATGACTCCTCTGACCTTCCCTCGTGCCCATCTTCCCTTCTCTGACCTCCCTTCCCCTCTCCTCTCCTCTCCTCCGCAGCTGTCTTCACGTATACTCACCTGCTGGGTTCTCTTGCCATCTTCCCATCTCATCTCATCTTCTTCTTCCCTCACTTCTCATGTTATCTTCCCTTTCACCACCACTCCTAGCTGTCAATTTCCCTTCCCCTCACCTCTCCTGCCATCTTCCCTTCTCTTTACCTCCCCTTTCGTCTTCCCATCTCACTTCTCTCCTGCATACCATCTAACATTCCCAAACCTCTCTTCACTGACCTCACCTTTCCCCTTCTGACATCTTCCCTTTCCAAACTTTCCTGCTTTATGTTTTCCCTTTCATACCCTGATATTTGTCGGCTCTATGTCCTTCTCCGGCGCCAATTGATGTGAAGTGTTACAAACTTAAACGAGTTTCCTTTCATTACAGTCAATATATCAGTTATTCAGTTTAATATAACAATCAGTCAACCAAGTAATCAATCAGTCAGTCTGTCAACCAGTCAACCAATTAATCAGTCAATCAGTCAGTTACGCAGTTAGTCAATCAGTAAGTTAGGCAGTTAGTCAATCAGTCAGCCAATTACTAAGTCAGTCAATCAATCATTCAGTCAGTCAATCATTCAGTCAACCAATTAATCAGTCCGTTCCTACCTTTCCCTATCACCTGTCGGCATAACAGCATCCTTCCCTCTTCACATGCAGTCCCAGCATCTTCCCTCTTCACAGTCCCAGCATCTTCCCTCTTCACAGTCCCAGCATCTTCCCTCTTCACAGTCCCAGCATCTTCCCTCTGGTTCCCCTTCACTGGTCATGGTCACCTTTCCTAACCTTCCCCTTCACCAATACTCCTTTCTCGTTAACCACCTTCCTCCCCTACTCCTTCAACCAACACCACGATATTTTTCACTATGTAGCATTGTTTTTTTATTCAGTTCTCTTTCTCGCTCTCTTATCATTCTTCTATTTTTGTCTGTATCTATATATTGCTTAGTATTATCTATATATTGCTTAATATTATCTATATATTATCATCAATCCATTCATCTCATGTTTATCGATCAATTCTGTTCTGCTCTTTCTCACCACCGTACCTCCCGCCACTCATGCATCCTTCAACCCTTACTACCTTACCGTCATCCATCTCCCCTCTGCTACCTCTTCACCTTTTGTTTTTATTCGCTCTACCTTCACAGCATCTCTCTCGCTCTCTCGTTGCCCTCTTTTTTAATCCCACTTGACCCCTCTCTCCACACCAGCAGTCAAGCGAGCCTCTCTCTCTCTCTCTCTCTCTCACTCTCTCTTTCTCTCTCTCTCCCTCTCTCTCTCTCTCTCTCTCTCTCTCTCTCTCTCTCTCTCTCTCTCTCTCTCTCTCTCTCTCTCTCTCTCTCTCTCTCTCTCTCTCCGACAATCTCTCCGACAATCCCCATTTTTTCTCCTAGTTCCTTGCGCTACCTGGTCCACTTGGCACATCCTCACCTCCAGGGTATTTTGACTTTCTCGTATTCTCACTCCTGCCAGCCAGCCAGCCACCACTCACTCCAAGCCTCACTCACTCA
The DNA here is from genome assembly GCA_034508575.1 of Petrolisthes manimaculis. Lineage (NCBI taxonomy): Eukaryota > Metazoa > Arthropoda > Malacostraca > Decapoda > Porcellanidae > Petrolisthes > Petrolisthes manimaculis. The sequence goes on from JAWZYT010005311.1 coordinate 48,380, forward strand.
CCTGGTATCTCAGTCAATATTCCTTACTGTGTTCATCCTTCCTTCCTTCTATTTTCTGTCTTTGCTTTTGCTCTCTCTCTCTCAGTGTGTGTGTGTGTGTGTGTGTGTGTGTGTGTGTGTGTGTGTGTGTGTGTGTGTGTTTGTATATCGCTGTTTATCTCTGATCTTACACCTATCATCTCTTTCTTTTTCTGTGTCTATCTGTGTACCTGCTTAAGTGTTTGTTCATCTATCTATGTCCTTTTCACCCTCACATACCGCACTTTTTCTCTTTTACCTCTCCCTCTCTCCTCCACTTTCTCTGTTTCGTCTCCACTCTCCACCCCCATCGCACCCACCTCTTTCTATACCCTCTGACCTTTCCATCTCATTAATCCATTCTGGTTCCATGCCTTTGTCTTCCTTCTCCCTCTCACCATCTTTTTTTTTTTATCCCCTGTGTCTTTCTAATACTAAATGCTGGTTAAATGTCATGCCATATATATACAGCTACACTCGATTTTTTCACCCCAGGATTCTGTGATTCGTTGTTGGTAAGGTTCGGCACAAGTTTAGTTTACTTTAGTTTCTTTTTTTCTTCCGGTTCAGAAAGTACAACATTGATCGACCCAGAACCTCCCATCCTAACTCTCTGCCCTTGTAAATCACACACCGAGAAGCGCTTTTTATATTGTTCACGTACACACACACGCTCACATACATGTACAAAAGCATAAACACATACTCACCCATTTCATGTCGTGACAATCATAAAAATAAAAATACAATTCATGTGTAAGCACGCACATACAGTACATGCATTACTAGTTCACAAACACCATCATCATCACCACTTCACCTAACGTCACCACCTCCACTCCAAACAAGAAGTAAGAGACTGTAAAGGTGTAAGAAGGTAGTGGAGGAGAAAGAGAAAGGAGGAAGTATAAAGAAGATGACACCGGGGCTGAAGAAGCAGCGGTGAATGACCAGGCGAGGTGGAGGTCAAGGGGTCAGACGGGGTGAAGGGAGAAAGGCAGGGTTCGGGTAGGAAGGGGAGAGAGGGACGTAGGGGTGGAAAAGTTAAAATTATAAAGAACAGAGAGGGAAAGACAAAGAGAAGTGTGAGGGTTTAGAGAGAGGAAGAAAATTTACATCAGACTCTGAAGAAATTATCTTGCCTAAATGTTTATATTGATAAAGACTCCTTAAATTATTGTAGAAAAAGATTACAGAGATTTAGGGTTTTTTCCCTAATCCTCCACTTTGGACAGAAGTGGATATTTGATTGATTGAGAGCAAAGGGGAGAAAAATTCAATATATTAAAATATGAATTGCAATATATTAATATGAAACATACATCGATTACCACACACAGGAAAGTAGACTGATAGACAAAATAGGATTACGATGGAATGGAGGGAGAGTAAAGTGATAAAAAGATAATTATTATATTACAGTGAAACCACTATCTGAAAGGATGTAAAAGGGGTGAAAAGGACGACAAGAAAGAAGAGTAAGGAAAAGGAAAGGTGAAAGGAGAGGGAAGGATGGGAGACGGCGTGAAACAGGTTTGTCTGGAGAGAAAGGTGAAATTCGGGTGTGTGTTAAAGTTGTAGAAACTTACTTGTATTCTGAATTGTTTCATTACAAGTATTTGGGCAATAAACATTAACAGTTATTTATGGGGTGGTGTGGCTGTGTGTGTGTTATTACAGTGTTTGGGTAGTAAATATTAACAGTCATTCATGGGGTGGTGTGGCTAAGTTTGTGTCATTACAGTGTTTAGGCAGTAAATTGATACGATAAGTCATTCATGGGGGGGGGGGGGGGGGGTGAGTCTCGTTCTGACGACGAGATTGGCAGTGGCTGTAGACAGATGGAGACTCAATGACTTTGTATCACTATAAACACACATTTATCAAAGTAATAAAGTGTAGTGTCCGTTTTACTTAATTAAGAACCAAGTTAGAGCCTCATCTCATTGAAGCTCGTTGTGTTATATGGGAGAAAGTGGCAGAGTTTAGAGGAATCAAGAGACATTCCAATTTTCATGAACAAAAGAATCTCCCCTTAAGGGTTGGAAATGACCTGGGCCTTGGCAAGGGGCATGGATCCTATGTCCAGAGTCGGAACAATAAGAAAATGATGTATATAATCACTGCCTTCTTTATCTGTTAAACCATACACACGCGACTAACTCGGAGATGCACTCAGTCACACACTCCCTCAATATTAATTGCCGCTCATATATTCAATCTTATAATTATAACCTTTTTGAATCGCACGCGTTTATATCAATAAGGACTTGTGTGTTTACCCATTGTTTAGTTTTGTTACACACACACACACACACACACACACACACACACACACACACACACACACACACACACACACACACACACACACACACACACACACACACACACACACACACACACACACACACACACACACACACACACACACACACACACACACACACACACACACACACACACACACACACAATTATCAGCAGAGACCTTTCAGTAAACATCCGTGGTCGCATGAAAACACAATGTAATTTTTCCATTCTCATCAGTGAAATTTATGCTCCTCTCTCCTGGTAGGACTGGGATTGTTCTTTCCTGATGTCTGTGATTACCATTGTTTACGATGATAGCGTAAGAGGATGAGGGTGGTGGTAGTTTTGTTTAGTTGAATAATAGTTCGTTTGCATTTACGTATTCCACTCAGTATGCACAACATTATTGACGAGCCTCCTGCCCTCTTTGGAAGGGTATAATAAGTATCTACTGTAAACTTGCACACTTATAAATACAGTTGTGTTTAAATGTCAGAGTTTAAGATGTCCATGTTAAGAGGTTAGTGATGGGTTGGTGGGGCAAAAGGCTGCAGATAATTGTACGATAAAACATGCAGTCAGCCATTAAAAAGCTTATGCAAACATCCAAGTGACGTCTAAACAGTAGGTACGATGAATTATTCAACCTGCCTAATAGACTATCTCGTAAAACACTGATATGCTAATACGTCTTGTTTTACGTTCCTCATCCAGAACCCTAAACCTTCAAGAAGTAATTGGCTTAAGTGTCTTTCAACCGCATCTATACTAATATGCGATGCCTGTATCCCACCGTTTGTTGGTCTGTCCATCTATGTACAGCTACACGGATGAACCCACGTCCCACGGTGCCAAGCATTGGACTACAGGGGGTAACTTGACAAGAGAAATAAAATAGGATAGGCTGCGTCCACTTCTGATCAGGGCTGGAGATGATAATTTATGATAATAAAATTCGCAAGGACTTTTGTACCAGGTGAGCCATAAACTCGATTGACAGTTGACGACACTTTACACATTGGGGTGTCAAACGATCATGTTCATTGGTGGGGTTAAATAGAGGGATAACTCAGAGGATCAACCGGGACAAGAACCATTAGTGTTTCTCTATTACAATATTCCTGTTCATATTGCTTGGCATTCTATTTATGACAACGATATGTGTGCACACAATGATGCTGCACATTGCACATCAGCATCATACATAAAATCCCACCTGCATACATAGCAAACACATAATTTATATACTGTACAGTCAGTGGCAAACGTAGTGTCACCTCACTAAGCGTTTCTTTAAAGATAGCAAAGGATAATAATCGAACTAATACGTTCATCATACTGAATTACAATATCCAGGGGTCAAATTAGAAAACTACTCTGGGTTTTCATATTACGAGCCTGTGAAGCTAATATTTCCATACCGTTCTGTACTTCATGACTTGGCATATGTGGCAACACGACTTTTGCCGCCGACTGTACGTACATGCATACTTACGCATAAATATTCTCACTTTAACATCTACAATCGTTGCTTCTATTATACATTTTTATTTTTTATTTTATATAATGTTCGGTTTCATGTAATTACAAATGCTGCCCTGAGCCCAGAAACATTTCCTCAAACTCAAACAAACACGAACCAAGTCAACAGAGTGGACAAATAAGGGTTGCATTCACACACACACACTCACACACACACACACACACACACACACACACACACACACACACACACACACACACACACACACACACAACACTAAACTCACGCACAGACCATCAAATAAATGTACAGCGCACGCACTGGGATATTACAAAAGCAGACATACAATACTCACAAATATACGGACTGTATAAACCGCACACAAACACATACATACTCTCTCTCTCTCTCTCTCTTTCTCTCTCTCTCTCTCTCTCTCTCTCTCTCTCTCTCTCTCTCTCTCTCTCTCTCTCTCTCTCTCTCTCTCTCTCTCTCTCTCTCTGTCTGTCAGATATATACACGCACGCCTGCACACACACGCACACTTATTTAGTTAGTTGGAAAGTTGAAGTTTTATTCGTCTACTTAGCATTCACGGCAGGTTGTGGGCAGTTAGTTAGTTAGCAGGGCGCAGTTTGGGGAAGGAGTGGTGGTGGAAAGGAGAAACTGGCGTGGCACGAGAACTGTTTGGCTCATTTTGTAAAAGCAGTGGTTTGTGTGACTCTGGTGCTTGTTTCCCATCATCTTTTATAATGTCGTGTACTGACTCCCAGTTATTTAAATGCAATGTTAAACCACAACCACCATTTCCGATTTTACCTTGTAAATACAGGGTATAACAAGGTAGGTGTTATTTATTGGTGTCAGCATAAGGGTTTAGCAGAGACTTCCTTCCTCTTCTGACGAAATTAGGTTTAATTTGTTTCTTATAGTTGATATTTAGATTTTGCGTAACTTAAATTTTGTTTAATACTTTGATATTGCACGTAGGTTTATAGAGCCATGAATCTGAGTAAGAAAGTAAATGTTGTGTTGTGAAGTAAAAATGTTAAGTAAACATGAAACATGACGGGGTTGTCACTGGTGCTCAACACACATATAGGATGGATGGATGGATGGATGGATGCCACCCGAGCCGTCACCAAGCCGGGAAATATTTAATTAACGCATTAATGAATAAGGGAGTATATTTTGTTACACTCATCAGTAGTTTGTAGTGGTATATGTCGAGGAAATTATTAATGAGCTGGGATTTGTATAGCATCACATTTGGTGGTTGTCAAAACTTGGTCGTAATATTGAACGCAGTGGAATTCGCCTGTCAATCATAATTTCTCAATTATAAATAATGATATAGTCATTAACCCATGTCCTAATAAGTATTGAAATATACCATACTATAGAAATACCCACACAAAGGTAACATGTAAAAAAAGTAAACTAAGTAAACAATAGATATTTGATCGAAATGAGCAACAACTCAAAGAAACCTGAAAGAAAATATCCAGAATCCCAAACGAGCCTTCCTCAGCTCTGTACCCTTCTCAACCAGGTATAAAGCCCAGCTCTTTACGCATTCAGTGGGCTCATTTGAAGGGGCCAAGTACTGCTCACTGCGGGTTGTCATTTATTGGATATTGCCCGGTATTGTGTGAGGGCGGGGGGCAGGGGAAGAGAAGATGTGGAAAATGTAATTGGGGGATACAGGATTTGGTTGGGTTCCTTCCTGCACGCTTCTCTTCACATGTATAATGGATGCGTGGCGGGAAAGATATAATTGGAATGTGAGGCAAAGGAAGGCAAGCAACTACTGTAAGGGAGGTTAAACGTTTACATAATATATATATATATATGTGATTATCCTATTTAGTGACACTTCTTGGTGACTGCTCTTTTTGCCAGACCTTTGTTACTCTCAGCAGTACTCTTGAGTATAAGTTATGGTTCAATACTAACTTGACCTCCCCCTGAAGGTGGTATTTGAACGAGAAAATTACAGTAATTTTTTTATTTAGTCGGCTGTGAATCATTTTATGTTTGAAGTGCAGTGGAATTTAATGAATAAATTCATGGTCTTGGGTGGAGTTGCATACATAAAGGGGTAGACAGACTGTGAAGAAGGGAGACTGGAAGAGATAGGGTGGAGTACGGGAAAGAGACATAGAAAGAATGTAAAATGAAGTTTTGAAAAGTGGTTAACACAATTGTCAGTCATTTTCTGACGCAAGATTTCTAAGGGAATTAAAACTAGACATTAGAGAGGAATCCAGATTAAAATAGAGTAGCAGAATACTCACTCGATGGAGGTGCAGGAGAGATTTGAGAGGTGCATATAGGATAGGGTGAAACGTTTATGGTGCACTAAATGATATTAGATTGATTAGGATAAAGTACCAGGGGTGGAAGATTAAGGCATTGATTGAACGACTGATGAAAAACAATGTTATCACAATAGGTGTGAAACCTACATAGACCACCGGGGAGGACGGGAGGGAGAGCAAGGTTTAAATTAAGACACAAAAAAGAGAGACAGAGACAGACAGAATGTGTGAAAGACCTGCAAGTGATCAATATAGGGTGGAGTAATACCCAACAAAGAGAACAGGGTGGACAGAATAAAGGCAAGGTGGAGTAAGGGTGGAGTTTAAGTGGATGTTTATTGTATGGTTGGAGGGAGGCAATGGATGGTTACGAGGGATGGAACAGAGTAGGATGTTAGGCGGTTCGGTCTGTCGGGTTAAGGAGTTAGTATCCTTTTGGTACATTGGAGCGTCTTGATTCCTCCAAAGTGTGTCAGAAAACAGAACAAATAAAAATAAAATATGATGGTAATCTGTTGCATGGAATAGTTTGGAGGAATTATTTGCTCCAGATTTACCACTAATATACAACACCCTTAAAGTGCAATGGGTAGGCGAACGTTCATGGTGATCATCTAATAATTAAAGGGGCCAGTACAGTGCTGGTAAATTTGGAGCATCTGATTCCTTCAAACTCTTCCAAGAAACAAGCCACTATTTTTTTATTTTATCTAGCCCTATTTCTTGGTATACTCTAATGTACCAAAAATTATACTATCCCCTTAAACAACAGATCTAACTCATTGGATTAAGTGAACAATGAAATAATGTATAAAGGCAGAAAAAAGAGAGAACGCACTGTAGAAATAAAGGAGAGGATGACAAAAGAAATACAAGTTGGAAAAATAGTAGACGAGGAACAAAAATTGAAGGCTTGAGAGAAAATGTTATGACCAAAACAAGAGAGGAAACGTTCAGTGAATCTAAGCTTGTCCGTGAAATTACAGTCAGGAAGGAAGAGTAAGAACCCCACGTGAGAAAGCAAAATAAAAATGCAAGTCGTGAGAACAAAGGAGAAAATGACAAGAGGAGGATGGAGAAGAACGATAAAATAAATATAACTAAAATCCGACCTGGAAAATAGCGCGAAAAATATTGTGTGTCCAGGATTATGAACTTTATGTATTTGGCTGCTCGCTGCAAAAACAACATGGGTTCCATTATTTCATTTCGATAAAGAGAGAAGCAGAGTGTTTATCGAAAGACACTGCAGAGAATTGTGTTAGTTAGGTAATAATTGCAGCTAATATTTATGCATGGTATGAGCGAAAGAATTTTTTAAATTTCAAATGTATAATGAAATGCCCTGAACAATGGAGAGAGAAGAGAGAGAGAGAGAGAGAGAGAGAGAGAGAGAGAGAGAGAGAGAGAGAGAGAGAGAGAGAGAGAGAGAGAGAGAGAGAGAGAGAGAGAGAGAATAGGGGAGGAAGGGCAAAACACGAAAACGATAAAGGGAGATGGAAAGAGGAAGATTGCAGGGAGAGGAGTGGAGGCATGTCTTGGCAGTATAAGGTCAAGGCAGGTCAGGCGGCAAGAGCGAGGGCAACTGGAGTCAAGGGGGTAGGGTCAGGATCAAGAGGTTGGAAGAGGTAAGAGTACGGGCAGGGGAAGGAAGGAAGGAAGGAAGGGGAGAGGGAGGGAGGGAGGTAGGGAGGTGGAGTGGAAGGGAGGAGTTCAGTGCACCATCTTCAGAACCTGTTGTGCTCTGGAATAAAAGACTTGGTGGTTATCATTTTCCCGGACTTGAGTCCCTCGGCAAATCCTTCCATCATCCCAGACAATATATGCAGTACATACATACATACATACATGTAAGTAAGTTCTTTCCGACGTTCAGTTGAAGTTAAAATCAAGTTCTGTTGTTTCCGAGAGAGAGAGAGAGAGAGAGAGAGAGAGAGAGAGAGAGAGAGAGAGAGAGAGAGAGAGAGAGAGAAAGAGAGAGAGAGAGTATATACAGACAGAGAGCTAAACAAACAGATGAACAGGGCTGAGGAGAGACAGAGAGAAAGAATCAGAGACAGACTGAGAGATCAAGAATGTAAATGAGACCGTGACCATGACCGAGCAGGAGACCAGGCATATAATATATACGACCCCTAGTTTATCTCCGACTTACGTTTGCAGTGTGACTATGTATAAGACGTGATTCGAAGCCTGCGAATTCTGTCAAGGAGTCTAGAACTGTCAGCGAATCGGAAGCTTCCATTTACTTACAAAAGAAAATATATAACTTTGACAACAAACAGATTGTACTGCTATCGTTTGGGAGTTCGTTTCCCAGTGAATATTTTAGTGATGAGCAATGTTCAATTCGCCCATACAGTTACATGCATCATCGATATACTAGGAATATTTATAGATGAAAGTAGCCATGTAAAATGTGTGTGTATATGGCTACATGTTACAACGATCAGTAAGAATACGTGTGGATATTGTACAATTTCTTGAAAACAATACAAATGTTTACTAAGGGCATTTAAGTATTTATATTGACCCATAATCATCGTCCTACCACATAGATGATAGAGATGACCTGGTATTAGTTTTTCTAATAGAATTTAATTTGACAATAGAGAAATTTTGAATTAATGCCAAACTGTTTCTCAAGTGTAAATCTGTCCCCTCTCCCCAACACGACGAGTATATTTATTTTACTGGGTGGGCAGCAACTGTCACTGCAAAGATCGAAAAATGGTGTGAAGCCTAATTCTCCCTCTGAGATCGAAAGGCGGTTACGACGGTTACCAGACTGGCCATGGATGCGTGGGAGTGATCATGTACCGAGGTTGGTTCTTGTATATACATTACTTCGACGATGATACCTTACACTATTTATGGAAAAACTAAACCACTGGCAAAAAATACTGCCTGCACCTATTTGATGTCTCTGCTTACAGCGAGATATATTAGGAACTACTGGATTATTGAGAAGTATAAATATTGTATAATTATGCTTTAGTGAGGGAATAGAACTAAGCCTTTGTAAGTCACCTCCTCTATGTACACACACACACACACACACTCACACATCTAGTATCTCAGGGCGTGTACACACTCCCTCCCCACCTCAGAATCACTACTTAAAAACAGATCAGTAAGGGCGGAGTGGCATGGGCGTACAGGCGCGGTCAGGGGTCAGGGGCGGGTGCGGCAGGCGGCGACGGCAACGTAAGTCAAGCGTGTCTGTCTGTCGGCGCGGCAACCTCGGTACAGAAGACCATAAAGACGAGAATAGAGTGATGCAGGAAGGGTACAGATCATACAAATACAAAGATGGGACAGCATGGGATTGATACGGTACGAACTCTGGTAAGACGATGAAGACCCTGTAACAATGATAAACAGAAAAGAATGAAGAGGAGTATACGGGAATGTTCCTATTCCTCCTAAGACGAGAATGTATCGGTACATGAGTGTTGCGAATATTAGAATGAGAATGAGGAAATGGAAGGCTAGTTATACAGGAACGAAAATGAAGCGTAATACTAAAAATACGATTAGAAACAATACTCGCACAAATAAACCACACAATATCACGATGTAGGACCTGTACGAAAGAAACACAGACGAGACTGAAAATAAACAGTATGAATGTTGCATAGGCATAAGATAAGGCAGGAGACGTGCACGGGACACAACACAACATTAAAGCATCCACGATATATATAAAAAATATGTATAAAATAGAGGCTAACATTGAACACAGAAGACAAGTAAAGACGAAGCCGGCATAATATTTAGGATACAAATAATCTATACAGGAGGATGACTGGATTGCGTTTAGTCTCGGGAAGTATTAAGATTATTTCAACCTGAACGGTGATGCGTTGTTGTTGTTGTTGTGGTTCGCAAATTTTTACTTTCTTTATCTCTTGTTTTTTATTGCCACTGATGAATTTGCCTTCGTATATAATTTCCTTTTTATATCTATGTTAATATTATTTTCCTGTAACTGTTGTTGTTGTTATCAAAGAGGTTATTGAGAAAGCACAGATTTTGTACTGTAAATGTAACATATATTCACTTATTTGTTCATATTACATATTTCTTTGACTTTTCCATTAACTACTTTTGGAGATTGTGCTAGAGCGTGTATTGGTACTAGCATTTGTATGTGTTCTTTTCATTTCTGTATATGTATCATTCTTCTTCGTTGTAAAGGATGGTTTAATCAAGCTTGAGGTATGACTGTCATTACAGTACTGACAGAAACATCAAACAATCACTGCCTATAAATCGTTAAGCTAATAACATTCAACAGACCTTGAGAGTAGTAAGTCTCTGTTGATGTGGATCTGAAGGAGAACCGGTTACTCTCTCTCTCTCTCTCTCTGTAGACTTTAGTTTGTTTGACGTCTTGTAGACAGATAAAAAGGTCTGTCTGTCTCTTTTATGTGTTTGGTCATCTATCTATGCAATGTTATATCTTATGAACAGTGTGTTTAATCTATATCGGACATAGTTAAGCAGACAAGTAAACAATTAAATTGTCAATGCTAAAACAAGGACTGATATTGCATGCAACCTCCTTTTTAATTTTGTAGTTATGTGTGTGTTTATGTACTGTGTAAGCTTTGAAGTGGATGGTGTATAATTATAGTATGTACTGTACTGTATATATCCATACATGAAGTATCTGCCCATTACTGCAGTGTACATACATGTGTGTAGTATACTCTGTGACCAGTTTGCACGTGTGTAGTAAGGGAGAATGTGTGTCCACGGTCGGGCACTCAAGGGTGAAGTTCAGGGCGAGTACCCAGAAGGCTCATGGCCAACTGGGGCGTGGGTTGGAGACGGAGAGG
>JAWZYT010005312.1:7500-10000 GCA_034508575.1 Petrolisthes manimaculis
GGTTATTATTATTGTTAGTTATTGTTATTGTTATTATTATTGTTGGTTATTGCTATTGTTATTATTGGTTATTGTTATTGTTGGTTATTGTTATTGTTATTGTTGTTTATTGTTATTATTGGTTATTGTTATTGTTGGTTATTGTTATAGGTTAGTGTTATTAATATTATAGTTATATATATAAAACTACACACACACACATCTATACACACACACACACACACACACACACACACACACACACATCTACATCTATGCACACACACACACACACATACACATCTATACACACACACACACACACACAGGGTAGTTATTGTTGTATTCTTGATCCTCGTAGGTGATGATGTCTCTCTCTCTCTCTCTCTCTCTCTCTCTCTCTCTCTCTCTCTTCTTCTTCTATGTTGTACAGGTATCTGAAAATATAAAGAATACATTATTTATTTGTCTTGTAAGTGTGTGTGTGTGTGTGTGTGTGTGTGTGTGTGTGTGTGAATATTTATTACTATTTATTTATTAATTTCATTATTTTTTTAGTTATTTATTCATTTATTTGTCAGTGTAAACAAAAGGGAATAATTATTACCTTATTGTTGATTAATTGTGTGTGTGTGTGTGTGTGTGTGGTGGTGGTAGTAGTAGTGGTGGTGGTGGTAGTAGTAGTAGTAGTAGTAGTAGTGGTGGTGGTGGTAGTAGTAGTAGTAGTAGTGGTGATGGTAGTAGTAGTAGTAGTGGTGGTGGTGGTAGTAGTAGTAGTAGTAGTGGTGATGGTAGTAGTAGTAGTAGTAGTAGTAGTAGTAGTAGTAGTGGTGATGGTAGTAGTAGTAGTAGTAGTAGTAGTGATGGTAGTAGTAGTAGTTTCTGCGAATAAACATGTAATTTTAACAAACTTATATTATTAATTTCACACACACACACACACCAGTACACATACACACACACACACACCGATACCGACACACCGACGCATGTATGTGTATGTATGTGTATGTATGTATGTGTATGTATGTATGCGTATGTGTATGTATGTATGTATGTAGTCAGATAATACACACACACACACACACGAGAGGAGAGTTGGGAGAGGAGGTTGTCGGTGTGTGTAAATTATGAGTTAACATTTCTAGTTCTCCTAACCTTAGTTTTATACCTAGATTAATCATTTTTTTACCCTATATGCAGGGATAGGTGATGCATCTATCCTATAAATTTCATCAACGTATCTCTTATAGATTTTGTGTAAAACGGTAATTACCTGTGATGTGATGTAGTGAGATAATTGGAGGTTAGCGAGGGCTTCAAATATAATTATCATTCGGTTTCAGCCAATCACCGATAATGTTAGTGTGTGTGTGTGTGTGTGTGTGTTTACAGAGAGAGAGAGAGAGAGAGAGAGAGAGAGAGAGAGAGAGAGAGAGAGAGAGAGAGAAATAAATATCCACCAACACACACACACTTACACACGTACACACACACACACACGTCTCGTGAAAAAAACTAGTCCCCTAAAAACCTATATATTTAACCATTTCAACAATTTCTTTCTCCCATGTGTATTCTCTAGTTATATTTAAGGATTAACTACTATATTTAACATTCCTATATATTATCTTTAGCCTCAGCCACATAGAATACAATTATTCCTAATATTAATTTTAACACAAATATTTTTCCACCAACGAAAATATCGTATTTTTTTTTTTTTTTTTTTTTTTTTACCCTACACCTCACTTAATTAACTAATTTTCTAAGTAAGTTACCCTTAAAAATGCTGGTATTTTATGTAGAGTGAAGTTAGTAATTAAATAATAATTATATATATATATATATTAGTTAGAGGAAATATTCGTAAACACTTTTAACACTAATAAACCCAAAATTAAATTAGGCCACAATTAATTCAATAAATATATCACTAATAAACCCAAAATTAAATAAATTAGGCCGTAATAAATTCAATAAATATATCACTAATAAACCCAAAATTAAATTAAATTAGTCCACAATAAATTCAATAAATATATCCCTTCAATTAACCCAAAATTAATTAAATTAGGCCATAATTAATTCACTAAATATATCACTAATAAACCCAAAATTAAATAAATTAGGCCGTAATAAATTCAATAAATATATCACTAATAAACCCAAAATTAAATTAAATTAGTCCACAATAAATTCAATAAATATATCCCTTCAATTAACCCAAAATTAATTAAATTAGGCCATAATTAATTCACTAAATATATCACTAATAAACCCAAAATTAAATAAATTAGGCCGTAATAAATTCAATAAATATATCCCTTCAATTAACCCAAAATTAAATAAATTAGGCCGTAATAAATTCAATAAATATATCACTTCAATAAACCCAAAATTAAATTAGATTAACCCTTAAAGGACCGGGCCGGATTGCTAAAATTTCCCAAGGTTAAGGAATTTTCCCCAATTTTTTTTACTCCAGACGTTGGCTACACTGGTTTATGGTAGGATGGGA
>JAWZYT010005312.1:15000-57500 GCA_034508575.1 Petrolisthes manimaculis
AAATAATTATTAAAATAAAAATAAAAAATACAAATTATTAATAAAAAAAAAATAGTTAATTAGTGGTGGCGGCGGCGGCGGGGGTGGCGGAGACCGCGGTGGCGGCGGCGGGGGCGACGACGATAATAATTAATAAACAACAAAAAAAAATATATAAAAAAAAATAATAATAATTATTTAAAAAAATAAAAAATAAAAATTATTAATAAAACAAAAAAAATAGTTTATTAGTGGCGGCGGCGGCGGCGGCGATGGCAGGGGTGGCGGCGGCGGGGGCGGCGACGGCGCCGGCGGCGGAGGCGGCAGCGGCGGCGGCGACTACGACGACGGCGATAATAATTAATAAACAAAAAAAAATATTAAAAATAAAACATAAAAATTATTAATAAAAAAAAATAGTTTATTAGCGGCGGCGGCGGCGGCGGCGACAGGGGCGGCGATGGCGGGGACGGCGGGGACGACGACGACGATAATAATTAATAGAAAAATATGAATAAAAAAAAAATAAAAAAAAATATTACTAAAAAAAAATAAAAAAAAATATTAATTAAAAAAAAAGCGGAGGAGGTGGCGGTAGCGGGGGCGGCGGCGGCGGCGGCGGCGGCGACAGGGGCGGCGATGGCGGGGATGGCGGGGACGACGACGACGATAATAATTAATAGAAAAATATGAATAAAAAAAAAATAAAAAAAAATATTATTTAAAAAAATAAAAAAAAATATTAAATAAAAAAAAAGCGGGGGCGGCGGCGGCGGCGGCGGAGGCGGCGGCGGGTGCGGCGGCGGGTGCGGCGGCGACGGCGGGTGCGGCGGCGGGTGCGGCGGAAGAGGCGGCGGCGGCGGCGGCGGAGTTGGCAGCGGCGACTACGACGACGACAATAATTAATACAAAAAAAAAAAAAAAAAAAAAATATTAATTAATATTTTTTTAGTTAATTAGCGGCGGCGGCGGGGGCGGCGGCAGCGGGGGCGGCGGCGGCGGGGGCAGCAGCGGCGACGACGATAATAATTAATAAACAAAAAATATATATAAAAAAATAATAAGAAAAATAATTATTAAAAAAAAATAGAAAATAAAAATTATTAAATTTTTTTTTTTAGTTAATTAGCGGTAGCGGCAGCAGCGGCGGCGGCGGCGGTGACAGCGGCGGCGGCGGCGGTGGCAGCGGCGACGACGACAATAATTAATAAACAAAAAATAAATATTAAAAAAAAAAAAAAAAAAAAAAAATATATATTAAAAAAAAAAAAAAAATTATTAATAAAACAAAAAAAAATAGTTTATTAGCGGCGGCGGCGGCGGCGGCGGTGCAGCGGCTGCGGCGGAGGCGGTAGCAGTGGCAGCGGCGGCGGAGGCGACTACGACGACGATAATAATTAAAACAAAAAAAAATATATTAAAAAAAAATAATAATAATTATTTAAAAAAATATATATATATATTTATTTAAAAAATATATAATTAATTAGCGGCGGCTGCGGCGGAGGCGGCGGCGGTGGCAGCGGTGGAGGCGGTGGCGGCGGCGGCTTTGGGGGTGGCGGCGGCGGGGGTGGCGGCGGCGGCGACGACGATAATAATTAGTAAAAAAAAATAAAAATAAAAAATAAAAAAAATAAAAAATAATTATTAAAAAAAAACAAAAAATAAAAATAGTTAATTAGCGGCGGCGGCGGCGGGGGCGGGGGCGGCAGTGGCGGGGGCGGCGGCGGTGGGGGCGGCGACGACGATAATAATTAATAAAAAAAAAAAAAAAAAAAAAAAAAATTAAAAAAAAAAAAAAAAAAAAATATTAATTAATATTTTTTTAGTTAATTAGCGGCGGTGGCGGGGGCGGCGGCAGCGGGGGCGGCGGCGGCGGGGGCAGCAGCGGCGACGACGATAATAATTAATAAACAAAAAATATATATAAAAAAATAATAAGAAAAATAATTATTAAAAAAAAATAGAAAATAAAAATTATTAATATTTTTTTTTTAGTTAATTAGCGGTAGCGGCAGCAGCGGCGGCGGCGGCGGTGACAGCGGCGGCGGCGGCGGTGGCAGCGGCGACGACGACAATAATTAATAAACAAAAAATAAATATTAAAAAAAAAAAAAAAAAAAAAAAAATATATTAAAAAAAAAAAAAAATATATTAATAAAACAAAAAAAATAGTTTATTAGCGGCGGCGGCGGCGGCGGCGGTGCAGCGGCTGCGGCGGCGGCGGCGGCGGAGGCGGTAGCAGTGGCAGCGGCGGCGGAGGCGACTAC
Source organism: Petrolisthes manimaculis (assembly GCA_034508575.1). Lineage (NCBI taxonomy): Eukaryota > Metazoa > Arthropoda > Malacostraca > Decapoda > Porcellanidae > Petrolisthes > Petrolisthes manimaculis. The sequence goes on from JAWZYT010005312.1 coordinate 17,250, forward strand.
GACGACGACGACGACGATAATAATTAAAACAAAAAAAAATATATTAAAAAAAAATAATAATTATTATTTAAAAAAATATATATATATATATTTATTTAAAAAATATATAATTAATTAGCGGCGGCTGCGGCGGAGGCGGCGGCGGTGGCAGCGGTGGAGGCGGTGGCGGCGGCGGCTTTGGGGGTGGCGGCGGCGGGGGTGGCGGCGGCGGGGGTGGCGGCGGCGGCGACGACGATAATAATTAGTAAAAAAAAATAAAAATAAAAAATAAAAAAAATAAAAAAATAATTACTAAAAAAAAACAAAAAATAAAAATTACTAATTAAAAAATAAAAATAGTTAATTAGCGGCGGCGGCAGCGGGGGCGGGGGCGGCAGTGGCGGGGGCGGCGGCGGTGGGGGCGGCGACGACGATAATAATTAATAAAAAAAAAAAAAAAAAAAAAAAAAATATTAAAAAAAAAAAAAAAAAAAAATATTAATAAAAAAAAAAATAGTTTATTAGTGGCGGCGGCGTGGCGGCGGCGGCGGCGGCGGCGGGGGCGGCGATGGCGGCGGCGACGACGACGACGATAATAATTAATAAAAAATATATATATTAAAAATGAAAATGAATAAAATAATTATTAAGAAATTAAAAAATAAAAATTATTAATTAAAAAAAATAAGTTATATAGCGGTGGGGGCGGCGGCGGAGGCAGCGGCGGGGTCGGCGGCGGCGGCGGCGGCGGTGGGGGTGGCAGCGGCGGCTGTGTGGTGAGGTATAAGGTGTTAGGTGGTTTGGTGTATGGATGGTTGGCTGTGTGTGTGTGTGTGTGTGTGTGTGGTGAGGATAAGGTTGGACAAGAGGATAACTACCTTCCTGTCCGTTTATTACTCTAATAAATAAGGCAAGTCTCACCTGTAAAGCAGTTCTCTGGTACAAGGTTTCTCTTCACTACTACAGTACTACAGCCTGTGTCACGTAACACACACACACACACACACACACACACACACAGTTCCTTGTTAGCCATACCACTACTACAGTACTACAGCCTGTGTGTGTGTGTCACGTAAACAGCCCTGACTGATAGTGGTTCACCAGCTGACAAGGTACAAGGAGTGTTGGAGAGTAACTGAACACAGTTCCGTCAAGGGAATTCTACAAACCATTAGAAGACTCACATTTTCGAACTCAGTTCAGTTGCTCTCTAACACTCCTTGGACCCTGGTGAAGCACTATCAGCCATGGCTGTACATAAACTCCTTGGACCCTTCATGGTGAAGCACTATCAGCCATCAGATGGAGAAATTACCCATGGTTTGTGAAAAATCTTCCAACATTTAATAAGATCAGCTCTCAAGAGTCTGCCCTGTACAGAGTACACTGGTTAAGAGCCTTGAGGTGATTGGTATATGATAGGTCTGCTAGGCCGTCGATGTGTTTAGTTCAACGACGCTGTACTGACTCCAACAACCGCAGGTCACCCAAGTAACCAGTGTTCCAGAATGTTGATCTAAACTCCAATATAGATCTTATATGTGACTTAAAGATAGTTACCATGAAGTCACTGGAGCGACAAAGAGTAGATCTGAGTAGATTATTACCTAATCCTGCAGCTTTGTTAACTGTTGTTCTTATATGAGCATGAAACTTTAGGATATTGTCAACCAGGATTCCCAGGTCTCTATAGTTTAAATCAGGTACTACAGCTGGTGTAGTAGTCCCACTACAACTTGTTCTAACAGCAATTGGAGTGACAGTGCTGTTGGGAGAGGAGTCTCGCATTGCACTAGTGACTAGAGGACTGTGAGAGTGTGTTTGAGGGAAGCGGATGGGGACGGCTGGCCATTCTTTGATAATTTGTCTTGTGATTGGTGCAGCCAGCACCTCCAATAAGCGTGTCCCTCTTGTGAAGTCCTTGTTACATTAATTACAGTTTAAAAAAGGCGAATTCACTCCCGCCATGGCTATGCTCTCAGTTTGTTTACGTATGTAGCTGTTGAAGAGCCCGAAGAGCTTGGCGGGGAGGGGGGGGGGGATGATGGATCAATAAGGGACACTCTTACTGGAGGTGACCAATCACAAGACAAATTATCAAAGAATGGCCAGCTGTCCCCATCCGCTTCCGTGTTTGAGCCAGAAGTAATTTGAGTTTTATTAGACCAGTGGTTCCCAACCGGGGGGAAATTTCCCCCAGGGGGGAAATTTGGTGTTTCAGGGGGGAAATTCTAGTCTGGAATTAAAATTCTGGAAATTATCAGTAGTTATGTAACGCCCGGGAGATGGTATAGTTAACCTTGGAGATATTTTTTTTCCCACGCTCAAATGAAGCGGTTACTGATTCGTGATTAAAGATATAATTTGCTCTTGTATTGGTCACATGTAGTTTACAGTGGAATTTTTCACCTAATTTGGTTGGGGACATTCTTGGCTTCATTATAGGGTAGAGCTCTTAATTGTAATTAAACCACGGGCTGGGATCAAATCGTCAATAATTAGGTTGGCAACACTGGTACATTTAATGTTAGCTGTGTTAGTGCATTTGAAAAATAAATTAGTAAATAACCTCAGTGTGTTTTAACTGTTCTTTCTCTCATACACATGAAGGGGGAAATCTGGATGGTTGAATTAGGTGCATGGGGAAATTACAGAAAAAAGGTTGTGAACCACTGTATTAGACCATAAAGGAGTAGTACCGTTGAAAAAGCTGCCACCATCAACACACAACAACAACTCGTTCAAATCAAAACAAAAGAAAGAAAGACGTGAAGATGAAGCTGAAGAGAGGAATGTTGTTGATGAAAAGAGTTTATTGAAGATTATTATTGATATACTATTTTGTCCAGTGATGACAGATGACAGGTGTGTATGTAGGTAAATATTGACATGTGTGTATGTGTGTAGGTAGATATTGACGTGTGTATGTAGGTGAATATTGACGTGTGTGTGTGTATGTAGGTGAATATTGACATGTGTGTATGTGTGTAGGTAGATATTAACGTGTGTGTGTGTGTGTATGTAGGTGAATATTGACATGTGTATGTGTGTAGGTGTCAGAGATATAGATAATACTATAGTCTATCCCATCCTAGGTTGCAATTGGAGCCTAGCTGTATTTTTAATGCTGGTCTCTGATTGGTCAATATCTCCAGCAGGCAACCTCCGTTCACGCTTATCTTTCACAAACCAAAACATTGCATTTCTCCGAGGTACATTTTTTTTGTTTTTTCGTGGTGCCTCATTTATTTCACTTAATATCTACTTGGTACTTTGGTAACCTAACAGAATAATGATAGAAGATTACTTTTATCCTGAAAAAAATATCCATATCATTAAAAAATATACGATTAAATATGAGTTGAAGTGAAACAAGTAGCTAAAAATGTTTATACTACTTTTTTTATATGCCGATATTTATTTATAAATATTACGCTACCATGATTAAAAATAGGTGGATGATATAGATAAAATCCTCCTGTATGTCATGGTGGTATAAAATTGTAGATAAGACAGAAATTATTGCTGGAAACCTAATTTTAATTTAATTGACTGCCACTCCTTGGTATACCTTTAACCTTTAACCTTTAAGTATCTCACCTGGTTTACTGACCTGGTAGGGCCGCCAATCAGTAGCTCATGACACACCACGGATCAAGCAGCACAGATTACAAAAATGACACGCCACTCAGATAAAACAAAAGAGCTGATGTTCATAGTAATTTAACTTCACTACTCTGTGAAGTATCTTTTTTCATTTCTCTTTATTATAAACCTTTTCACTGTTGTCACAGGTCCAACACCAACCAGAACACAGCCCTGAGGGATACATTTGTGTCTGTTGTTGGACCGGTGTTTGCTGGTGGTGATGAAGGGAACATACTCACTCTACTCACCTCACCTCACTCACTGGCCAATGTTTGTCACCATGATGAAGGACTACCTACTGGTAACACCAACAGATGTTGACAATAATGAGACTAATGCAACAACAAATAAAGCCACAGCTCAGTCACTCATGTTCAAATTAATAGTGATTCATGCTAATCTAGATGCAATAGGAAGTGAATAATAGTGTAATATGGAATCTACAACCACATTTTGTTCTTAAGAATATCAAGTGTACAGTACTGTACTCTAATCTCTTGTTTATTAGTTTGACAGTGCATATAAGCCTTAGTTGTACCAGAAGATGGAAAACAGTGTATTGTATAATGCCTGCTTCAAAGTATATAAATATTGCAGTTTTGTTCAGAGGAAATGGGATCTTGCTGCATCCAAATTAAAATTTATGCAATATATAATTGATTTAAAGTTTTGTATAAAGATTCATGGCTGCTGTAGATTATGAAACACTTATTATAATGTACAATATAAAGATATGTATATACAGTATATAAGTATAATAATTGTCCTAGTTTTGATTTACAATTGTGTATGAACAGAGTTTACCTGTTGGCTGCTGGCTGAACTCATCACAGTTAATGGATCCAAGATGGTATATGAAGCCAATATCAACTTACAGGTCACCATCATGAGACTCTTGGCCACACCAAGTCATCACCTCTTTGTCAATCTCAGGAGAGATTATGTCACTATAGGATTAGGTAAGTGTCCACAAAGTATCAAAGTACATTAACCTTGTCACTTGAGTGATTTTTAATGTACTGAAACCATTAAGAATTGATATATTTGGTAATTCCAAAGATTTTTTTTTTTTGGTGGGGGAAGCACAGTCAATGTTCAAAGGATTTGATATGCATGAAAGTATTAATTTAAACTTTTCAGAGGGTATAGAAGTCCTGTTTGGTAAACCAGTCGTATCATGCCAGTGTTTCTCATCTGTGATTGATAAGGAAAGTGTCCATCCCAGACCAAGAATCATTGAGTTTACTGACAACCCACAGCTTGACCATGCACTCACCAACATTATCATGGTAAAGTTTATGTCACCACTTTGTACTGTAAGCAATACAATATATTTAACTATAGTATTATAAATTTTCCATATCCAAAACTTGGGCACAGTTTGTGGGAATATTCACTGCAAGGTATAGAAAAAACAATAAAGGAAAACTAGTTTTTCCTACTAATCCAGGTGATAGGTGACTTGACCTGTTTGACTTGAGAGTCCTTGATGACAAGATGTGGCTGTTGTCCATCTCCTGTCTGGAAGCAGGAGACGATGTACTTAAAGCTGCTTCTTTGTCTGTAATATCTAGTCTCATGGATGCATGTGGACTCCCAGTGTCTGTAGAGGTAAGGTTGTGTATATTTTAATTCTTAGAGTAGTGTATGGTTGGTTACTTATCACTTATAGTAACAAGGGTTATAGTTATAAGGTTTTGATGGACCATTTGTAATAAAGACTAAGGTCTCTCTGATATTTATGAAGCTGTGGTTCCATGGCACCAAGCTGACTAAAGGTTTATCATTTTTCAGAGAGTTGACTACCTCATTCAGTGTGTGGCAGCAGCTGTGTTGCTTGTATTGCAGACGACTGATCCCCACAACACCGGGGCAGACTGTGATGGAGGACATGGGACTAATGGAATAGATAGTGACAGAGATAAAGTTAGTGATGGTGCAGGATCATCAAGCCAGAATACCAGAGCAGACAGAAAAAAAGAAGAGGGTGATGGGAGTGTAACTGCATTAAAGCACCTTGAAGTGAACTTGTGTAGTGTTTTGTCTGGTATTCACCAATACCTTCCCCAACTGTCACAGTGTATCAGAGAGGATCTTTTGGCTATGCTCACCAAGGCTCTCACTCCACCCAGTCAGCTGGAGAAGATACCTGCTAATGTTATCACTAAAATAGTGAATAATAAGTTTTATAGGATGGTAAGAAACTATAGAGTAAAAAAGGCATGAGGCCATAATACTGTATTCCAGTAAAATATAGAAACAGTACTTTCTACAGCTTCTTTTATCTCTCTTACTGTTTCTATGTATTATCTACAACAGTAGTCTGTACTTTCATATATTTGCAGAGGTCATGGTAATTTTCCACATATTAGTCTGGGTGGGTTGTGGTGTTCTCACCAAGTTAGAGGTAATTGTTGCATCTTCAACTGTCACATAGCAGGAATCTATCACATCATAGTTGATGGAATTGATAGCCTCCAATATATTCATGAACATGACATACTTACCATTTGTTTACAGTCAAACTACATGTGTTTCAGATATGTTAAGGAAACCAGTTCTGCAGTGTTTTTCACTGCTACATGACTCTCTTGCCTCCACCCCACACAACACTGACGAGGCCTCCATACTTCACAAGTTTGTCAAACACAACCTATTGACACCTCAGGTAAGATGACATTGTACAACTATATAATTATACAGGGTGTCCGGAATTTTTTGCCCGAAAATTTGGCAAATGCCTGCTTTATTAATTCTGAAAAGAAAATACTCTATTGATGTGATCTTGTTTTTTTTTAGTTTAGCGGTAATTGAGACATTTAATTAAGGGGAGGTGGGAGTAGGGGACAGGCTTGGGGGGGGTGCGGGAATATGGGGACAGGCCTGGGGGGGGTAGAAATCCTGTCCCCCTATTCCTGCACCCCCCTAACCTCCCAAGCCTGTCCCCCTACTCCTGCAACCCCCAAAACCCCCTCAAGCCTGTCCCCTACTCCCACCTCCCCTTAATTAAATGTCTTAAATACCGCTAAACTAAAAAAAAACAAGATCACATCAATAGAGTATTTTCTTTTCAGAATTAATAAAGCAGGAAGAGGACAAAATTTCGGGCAAAAAATTCCGGACACCCTGTATATACTGTATTGTATTTGCATTTAGCTCTCAGAGGGAACAAAGTATCTGAGTTATAGATAGATAGATATTGATGATGATGATGATGTAATAGGTTATGAATCATTGAGAAAATTAATAATAATATTATATTTTTGTGTGTTTTAATGTAGCAGGTTGTGAGTGTGTTGCTTGTACCTTTAGTACAGAAGGAGGTGATGGGAGCCTTGTCAGCCACAGCAGACTCTCACCACCAAACCACCTCTCAGTCACACTCACCTTTAGTACAGAAGGAGGTGATGGCAGCCTTGTCAGTCACAGCAGACTCTCACCACCAAACCACCTCTCAGTCACACTCACCTTTAGTACAGAAGGAGGTGATGGCAGCCTTGTCAGCCACAGCAGACTCTCACCACCAAACCACCTCTCAGTCACACTCACCTTTAGTACAGAAGGAGGTGATGGCAGCCTTGTCAGTCACAGCAGACTCTCACCACCAAACCACCTCTCAGTCACACTCACCTTTAGTACAGAAGGAGGTGATGGCAGCCTTGTCAGTCACAGCAGACTCTCACCACCAAACCACCTCTCAGTCACACTCACACAAGCGTAGATTTTCAGAAACGTTAGTCTTATATTCATGCATGTTGTATGGAGTTGTGCATTAAAAAGTTATTTTTACTATGCTTCAATATTTGAATTTGATTATAAAAAGTTATGAAATTTTGTGTAAAAATTATATTTCATTTCCTGCATATTAAAAACTCTCTTAGTTGTGGCTTGTAAAACATCTATGAATTCCAGTATAAAAAAGAAGGTATGATAAAAACTCGTATCTCTGCTTAAACAACTCTCTTTTCTTCAGAGAACCATCAGCCTTCAGCTGAAAGTGGTGAATTTGAGTAGGTGGTGGAAGGATGCACTGGACATGCTGAGTGAGGCATTCTGCAAGTGGTGTGACAGTGGTGGTGGTGGTGGTGGTGGTGGTAGTGGTGGGATGGAAGTGGAGGTCAGGGCTACAACAGAGGTGGTGGCTAGTGTTAGGTCTGTGGCTACTGCTGCTGCTGCCGCCTCGTCAGTTTCAGGTGGCCAGGTATAGGGTCACTTGGTTTGTATGCTTGACACTTCCCACAAAATGGACTGTGATAATATGAGATAAGTCGTTTTTGTTATTGGTCTACAGCTTTAAAGTTTCTATACAGATTATAAAATGACTCTTGTAGCAGTCTTTTCATCTATATGTAATAGTAAACTTAATGTGTAATAAAGTATTTAAATGTTAGTGTGTACAACAGAGTTAGTAAGTTGACTGAAGCTGTTTAATATTTCTTTTCAGACATTGTTACAGTTTTTCCCTGATGCCTGGCTCACTACTGCCACCGACTCCTTGTTCACTGTTATAACCATGTCAAAGGATATCAGTTTGGTGAGTGGACAAGAGAATATGTACAGTTGGCTCCACTCCCACGTTTCTCCCCTCGCGTTGCCAATGTTGGGCCGGTCAGAAATTCGAATCCCGATCCACAAGTTAAAAAATTTGAAACATTCATATCCTTAGAGTGAAAGATATGAATGTTTTGAATATTTTAACTTGTGAATCGGTATTGGAATTTCTAACTGGCCCAACATTGGCAACGACAGGGGAGAAACACAGGAGTGGAGCCAACTGTACAGTATGTATGGTCAGAGAATGGATTTTTAACTTACTAAATGTAATGAAAGGGATCAAGACAATTTACAATAGAAAGATAATTTGGTTCTTAGCTCTACTTATTTTTATGTTACCCAAAAACTGTATACAATTCTAAACTTATTTAAATGAACCACTTTTCATTTTTTTTCCACATAATCTTTTGTAATGGACCTTAGTAACCACTGTATCTAATGTTCAGTTTCTCCATTGCCAGACATATTTTTCAGGCAGTAGTTTTTAATTAATCTTTTTTGCAGGTTCTTCATTTATTAGACTTGTTTTGGGGATTGATCTGGACATGTAGTATAATAGAACCAGGAAGTTCAGCCTGCCATCTGGCTCATACCTGGCTGGCCCTGGCTACTCTACCCTGGATGGTAACTGAAGTGAAGTTAATGGACCTTAAGCTGGTCAATGCCAGGCAGTTCACACACTGGTCTGCCAAACTCAAGTGGAATGAAGGTGAGATGAAGGATGAATATAATCTGTAGAAGGAGAGTTTTTGTACAATTCACTACACAATATAACTTCTCTATAAAGGTAGGAAATATTTACCTATGCTGACTATGAAAGCTCTACAGAAACTCAGCTTCATTGACTGGTTTCTTCTGGAGATATTTTTAAGAATAGAGTGAAAAATTACATCTAGGTATGTGATGAGTACAGTCAGATCTATTTTTCAGATGTTAGGGTGAAGTCCAAGAGTATACGAGTGATAGCGGTGTTACCTGGCAATGTGGCTCCCAGGTGGCGGTGTCAGGTGGTGAGAGCGGCACTTAGTGAGAGGGAGGCACAAGTTATGCCACAGATTGCCACATGCTTCCCTCTGGTCAGTTAGTAGATTATTATTGCAGCATTTTCCTTTGTGGAAGGATGGATTTAGTCTTGCTGTTGATGCATGCATAAAAAATATATTTGATCTTTTTCTTTGTGAGAAGTATGAAAAAGAATGGTAAGGGTCTTTTCCTTTGTGAGAAATGTAAAAATAAAGTTATCGGTTGGTCTTTTCCTTTGTGAGTTAATAAATAATTGTAATTGCAGATGGTACAACAGGTGGGTAGTGAAGGTGGGCAGCAGCTGGTGGGTGAGGTTGTGGGGGCAGTGATCAACTCACCCGACACAGCCACAGTCAGGGCCGCAGCTCACTCCTTCAGGCAACTCCTCTGTGCACTCCTCCACCTCACATCTCTCAGGATTGACAAGTGAGGGAGTTGCTATTTAAAACACTGATATCACTAACTTTATAACACACTGAGAATTCTGAATAACCCCAAGTTATTTAGTTATGATGCAATAAAAAGGAGAAAACACCCATCATATTACACTACAAGGTTTGTCCCAGTTATAAAGAATAATCACATTAGTCTGACAAGTTGATAATAGCAATGAAATATTCAGATGCAAGGAAAATGAGAATACACCCATCTCACTGCACTGCACAGTTTGCAATGACCCTTTGAGCTCCTGGAAGACAGCGAACCCTGCAGCGCGTTGACCCCACCTTAGTGTCTCACTTCCTGGAGCTGCTGAGGTTGAGTAATGATGCAGTAGTAGTAGTGGTGGCAGTGGTAGAGTCACTTCCTGCTGTTGAGTAATGATGCAGTAGTAGTAGTAGTGGCAGTGGTAGAGTCACTTCCTGCTGTTGAGTAATGATGCAGTAGTAGTAGTAGTGGTGGCAGTGGTAGAGTCACTTCCTGCTGTTGAGTAATGATGCAGTAGTAGTAGTAGTGGTGGCAGTGGTAGAGTCACTTCCTGCTGTTGAGTAATGATGCAGTAGTAGTAGTGGTGGCAGTGGTAGAGTCACTTCCTGCTGTTGAGTAATGATGCAGTAGTAGTAGTGGTGGCAGTGGTAGAGTCACTTCCTGCTGTTGAGTAATGATGCAGTAGTAGTAGTGGTGGCAGTGGTAGAGTCACTTCCTGCTGTTGAGTAATGATGCAGTAGTAGTAGTAGTGGTGGCAGTGGTAGAGTCACTTCCTGCTGTTGAGTAATGATGCAGTAGTAGTAGTGGTGGCAGTGGTAGAGTCACTTCCTGCTGTTGAGTAATGATGCAGTAGTAGTAGTAGTGGTGGCAGTGGTAGAGTCACTTCCTGCTGTTGAGTAATGATGCAGTAGTAGTAGTAGTGGTGGCAGTGGTAGAGTCACTTCCTGCTGTTGAGTAATGATGCAGTAGTAGTAGTGGTGGCAGTGGTAGAGTCACTTCCTGCTGTTGAGTAATGATGCAGTAGTAGTAGTGGTGGCAGTGGTAGAGTCACTTCCTGCTGTTGAGTAATGATGCAGTAGTAGTAGTAGTGGTGGCAGTGGTAGAGTCACTTCCTGCTGTTGAGTAATGATGCAGTAGTAGTAGTGGTGGCAGTGGTAGAGTCACTTCCTGCTGTTGAGTAATGATGCAGTAGTAGTAGTGGTGGCAGTGGTAGAGTCACTTCCTGCTGTTGAGTAATGATGCAGTAGTAGTAGTAGTGGTGGCAGTGGTAGAGTCACTTCCTGCTGTTGAGTAATGATGCAGTAGTAGTAGTGGTGGCAGTGGTAGAGTCACTTCCTGCTGTTGAGTAATGATGCAGTAGTAGTAGTGGTGGCAGTGGTAGAGTCACTTCCTGCTGTTGAGTAATGATGCAGTAGTAGTAGTGGTGGCAGTGGTAGAGTCACTTCCTGCTGTTGAGTAATGATGCAGTAGTAGTAGTGGTGGCAGTGGTAGAGTCACTTCCTGCTGTTGAGTAATGATGCAGTAGTAGTAGTAGTGGTGGCAGTGGTAGAGTCACTTCCTGCTGTTGAGTAATGATGCAGTAGTAGTAGTGGTGGCAGTGGTAGAGTCACTTCCTGCTGTAGTTAATCACTCCACCACCAACACTCATGTTATAAACCAGTACCTCTTCCTCCTTTCCCACCCTGATAAGTCTGTGGTCTCGGCTCTGGCTGGCAACATTGGGATTCTAGTGTGTCCTCCTGGTCAGCCTCCACCAAGTCAGGTTAGATACATGTTGCCTTAATATACCACTAACTTATAAAATGGTGTTGTCCATCACTTGAATTATCTTATACTGTATGGTACTTACAGTAGATACACAATATAATGGTTCAAACTTTTGGTTATTTGAAATATATAAATTAATAATAAGTTTAACTTACGGATTCTAAGAACTTGATAGTGTCCAAAGAAGGGGAAGCCATTCTACTCCACCTGAATGACATAGTGAAGGAGTATAATCCAAATGACTCCACAACAACCCAAACTGTGTTGGCTGTACTTGAAGTTCTCCACCATCTAGTCAAGTAAGTCTGATTAATGATAACCTATCTAAAGTCTGTTGTTGTTGTTGTATACCCATGTTAATTGTTTTGTGCAGTACTGTATTGTAATTAAACCCAGTAATGTAGGAATGACAGTCAATACTGCCATGTACTGTACTATGTATACTGATGATGATAAAATGAGAATAAAACAGTGATGATAACAATGGGAATTACCGGTATATTAACTATTTATGCAACAAAGGCAGTGACAGTAACAAATATCCATGGTGATAATAATGTGAGGTGTATCCATCAGGAGGCCACTATATGGACTAACTGGTGGTGTACTATAGTCTGTTCAAAACTTGTGTTCCTATGGCCTCTTATGCTTAGATAGATAGATAGAGCAATAGTTAGATAGATAGATATATAAATAGAGATAGTTAGACAGATAGAAATAGCGATAGATAGACAGATAGATAGAGGAAAATGGAACACAAGTTTTGAACAGTGCTGCTGGTGATATGTAATAATAATATGAGGTGTATCCATCAGGAGGCCACTGTATGGACTAACTGGTGGTGTATTAGTGTTGCTGGTGATATGTTTGGTGATACAGGACAGGACAGCCTTGGCCCAGGCTCACCTCACTATCCATGCCCTGGCCTCCACTCTACACATCACACTCAGGGACCTCCTCTACACCAGACACAGACACTCCTTAGCTCAGGTCAGTCAGACCAGAAATACCAGGCAGCTGTGATCTCTATATATGCAGGACTTCTACTTATACAAATAAATAGTTGCATTTATTCACATCCTATTCTTATATTATATTGTATAAAAGAATCCAACAAAGCTACCTTATATCATTAAACTCGACTCTTTCCTCCCATCAGGTATTGTGTGAAATAATGAACCCTGGGGAAGTTGCTGCTCTCTTGAACCATGTTGCAGAAGTATTCCATTAATACCAGTAACAATAATAGGTAAAGTATTGACAAACCATAGTACACTACCATACATATATACAGTACAATACACACAAATTGAGAAACATTAAACAAATTGTTATGTAAGGCAAAATAAAATCATATTCACCTTAAATACCTTGCAGTATTTCACTTAAGCTTTATTTTGTTGTGATATACCAGTATAGTATATTCAAATTTTTCAATTTTGAAAAGACATACCGTAGTTTCCGAGAACCTAACACTCCTGAAATATGTGGTTTAACTGTATTATATTCTTTTTATATAAGAAGTGTGAACAAGAAATGAACCCTCTAATTCTGTTGATGTGTGTTTGAAAGGAATGGAGTGAACAACAAACAAGCTGAGATTGTTTGCCAGAAGCCAACTGTAACACCTCCTCCCTCCCTGTCCTGACAACTCAAGCCTCCATAGAAGCTAAACCAGTACTTCTACAGGAGCTGGCTGCCTCCTGTGGTCATGGCCTCAGGGATATCTGGATTGATCATTTCCAGGTAATTAACGGGGCCAAGATTGTGTTGATAGATGAGAAGCCATTGATTGATTCCTTTATGTCATGCCATACAGCAGAATGTTGAAATGGGTTTTATCATAAATGTAATTTCCACTAAGAAGATATAATTATGATGAACTACTTTTATTACAGCACATTTTGGCTCATCTTGTCTTTCATCACACCAAAAAAGAACAAGAAGGTGTGCTGAAGTTTATTGCAGCCACTACAGACATTCACATACAATACATCAGGCGGTGTTCTGTTCAGGTGAGAACAACCATACATCACATTCAATGCAAAACTGTACATAGTAGTTAGTTCTATATTGTACAGTATTTTTAATTAATGGTGTAAGCTGATCTCATATCCCTGTTATGAGTACAAAGTGTTATATTTTGGCTCCATTTTATTTATTTTATTTTATTTCTTGAACAGAACCAGGTTAATGAACTAGTACTTGGCCTACACGAACACAGAGGTGGAGTACTGCAGGAATTCTCACACATGAAAACCATTGACCCCAGTGTAGAGCACCAGTCTGGGGTTAGCAGTCTGGGGTTAGCAGAGAAGGGAACCAGGTTGATGAAGGGGTCACAGGGAAGGGAGGAAGGACTGCAGGAAATAGCTGACTACCTCTCCCCACGTCTCCTGGGCATCCTCGGCTTCCTTGACAGTAAACTTGTATCTTCCTCTACCATGTACAAGTAAGTATGAGACATTCTTGACTTCAGCACTAGCTATGCCCACTATCATGTCATCTATTTCCCCAAATGTATCAATATGACTGAGTAGTATTAGGGTGTCACTTAAGACATGTTAAAAACATTTAACACACTGTTTTTTTTATTTAGTAACTTACCATTCAGGTGCTGGTCATGGCAAATAACAAGTAAGTCCTCTGATAATCTTAACTAAGCTTGCTTTTTTTAATCTTAAAATTAATTGTATTTCCAGAGAGAAGAGATGAGCACTGTGGTCCCTGAGTGACTTGTTAGTGTTGATGGGTAAGAGGTACATTTCACCAGTCTCACGCAAAATTCACTCAAGACGGCTCTCAAATTAAAGAATGAGGAGTTTTATGACATTGGTTGCCAGGCTTGGACAAATTTCCTATACAAGTAAGTTTAAAACTTCTTTATATCTGATCCTGTATACTGTAGTATTGAGTGAATGAATAATAACACTTCACTTCATTTTACTGTAATGTGCCACCGTAACAAAACATGTATTTTGTGCTGTACAATTTATCACTTTCTCATGTCAACCTGTACATTGAATAAGTACATCAGCCTAGAATAGGTGTATTGGAGTGGAATAATCATCAAAACAAAAGACAGATTAATATATAAACTGTTGTTGTTGAAGTTCCTCAAGCTGTCTGGCCGAGCAGCCCCGTATATAAACTGTTGTACTGTACACTGTGTAACTTTTTTCTTGGTTCATCCTATAAGGAGATAACCTAGTTTTATTTTCCAGCCTGGATGAGAGCACACTGGTGGGTCTGATAGAGGAAGTGGTGGCTGTGATGAAACCCTTGGTGAAGAAACGACCTGAAGAGATGGTACCAGTACTGACCAGTGTATTGGTAAGCCAGTGGTTTATTTATACATTATTGTGTATTGTAATGTATAGTACCTATAGTATATCAAAGTGTATACTGATATGCACAAGCTTTCCATTTACTTTCTGACTTATTGAAATGCATGGTATGGTACATAATTGAATGCTGGGACATGTGTTATTTTCATCACCTAAGTCAACTTTCCTTTGTTTTAGGTGGAAACTCCCTCAGTGAAGGAGTTTCTTGCCAACATGCCTTTGCTGCCTGAAGATGATTCTCTCTCCATAATCAACCAGGCCATATTGGAGCATCAGCTGAAAGTTGTTGGGTAAGAAAGGCTTGGCTCTCTGGGTTGTGTCACGGAAAAAATCTCACTCTAGTTGAAGTACCATACAGTGTTGAGAAAGTTAGTGTTTAACCTGTACACTACAGATATCTTTTCTGAGGAAACAGCATTATTTGGCTAATATTTAATTTAGCTATTGTACTTATGGGGTTTGAGTATGTTTAAAACTTGTTATTGTGTTTTGTGTCAATCGAGTGAAAAAGAAATAACATGTAATTGTGTGAGTAGGTGATAACCTGGACATATTTGAGGTCATGGTCATAAAGGATAAAAAGTACATTAGATAATAGATAATGACACTTAATAGCCGTTCATATAGTGTTTGGGAGAGAAATGTAAGGGTCAGAGGAGGGGAGGGTTTGAACAAGTAAGGAGGGAGTGTTGGAACAGAGTGGAAGAGTATGTAAAGGAGAGAAATGTAAGGGTCAGAGGAGGGGAGGGTTTGAACAAGTAAGGAGGGAGTGTTGGAACAGGGAAAACTGGAGACACTTCTGCCGTGGCCACACCCTTGGAGGGAGTTCCCGGAGGGAACGAGGTGTCAGAGCTATAGATAGATAGATAGTGTTTTGGTCTATCTATTTTTTTTCTTCTGAAATTTATGTATTTTGTACTTTTAGATGGATTAATTTCATGCTGACATCTATATTTCCTACAGGGGGAGCACTGAAGGTGTTGTGTAGTATGATGAGAGTGTTGAAGTGAGAGTGAACTCCCTCCACCGGCTACATTACAACCAGCCGGCCATGAGAGTGTTGAAGTGAGAGTGAACGCCCTCCACCGGCTACATTACAACCAGCCGGCCATGAGAGTGTTGAAGTGAGAGTGAACGCCCTCCACCGGCTACATTACAACCAGCTGGCCATGAGAGTGTTGAAGTGAGAGTGAACGCCCTCCACCGGCTACATTACAACCAGCCGGCCATGAGAGTGTTGAAGTGAGAGTGAACGCCCTCCACCGGCTACATTACAACCAGCCGGCCATGAGAGTGTTGAAGTGAGAGTGAACGCCCTCCACCGGCTACATTACAACCAGCTGGCCATACACCTCCTCACTACTCAGTCAGACAATGTTCACACCACAATCTCAGAACTCTTCACTGTTATCCTCAGTAAGCTAACTTTTATATTATCATTTAAACTTCATATCTCTTGAATATTCTCATCTAAGCCCAATTTCTCTCAAGTAAGGCAAAATTTCATCATCATTTAAACTACATTTCTCTTCAGCAAGGCAATATTTTCTGAGCATTGTTTATTCTAATCTTCTAAACCCCATTTCTTTTTTCTGGCAGTCTAGGTATACACATACACACAAACTGACATTATTTACCCCTTTATAAAACTTGCAGTGTGGGGTGAAGCATGTGAGAATGTGTGAAATAATAACAATACTGTAATGAACCGTTTGTGTGTCAGGTGAGTGTTGTGAGGTGGAGGAGGAGGAGGAGGTACAACTAACTGTGTCTGAGTGTGTGTCAGGTGAGTGTCGTGAGGTGGAGGAGGAGGAGGAGGAGGTACAACTAACTGTGTCTGAGGCTTCTTGGTGCCATTCATCCCACCATACAAATAATAATACACATACACACACACACACTTCGAATACACACAAATAATAATAAAAAAAAACAGAGAGAGAGAGAGAAAGAGAGAGAGAGAGAGAGAGAGAGAGAGAGAGGGAGAGAGAGAACACACACACATCTCTACACCTACATTTCTAACATGGGTGAACATTGGGATGACATGTATGAATGAAGTTATACCTGGGTTATTTAACTTGGATTGTGGTACAGTTTCAAGAGGAATGATAAAGCACTATTGTTGATACTGTATGGAAAATATGTGTAATTATTAGACTTCTTTGTTTTGTAATATTAGAGGAATGAGGTATAACACTTCACTTGTGTTCCAGAGGTGCTGAATGAGATCCATCTGAATATAGAGAGTGAGTTGTTCATTGTCCAGCTGGTGACTGAGTTAGGCAGAGCATTCCTGGCTGACACAGATGCCAACACTCAGACCTGTGCCTCATATGCCATGCTGGTGTGCTCTCATACCAATAATATTTGTAAAGTACTGTATCATCATATAATAACCTTCCCACTCTTTGAGTTATTTAAAGTAGATTAATTTAACCTTTGGATATCAATATTTACAGTGCTTCTTTCCACCAAGAGCAATGCTTTAGTGTTAGTCAAAGAGTATAGGAACATTCTGCCATATATAAGAGGTACTTGTATGATTACATTTATCTCTGCCTAATAATATTGTTAATACATAACACAGGAGGTGACTCGTCTGTATGGGATCCGTGAGAGTGGGTCCGGAGAGGCAACTCCAATAGGCTCACAGGCATGGGAGAAACTGTCCTACCACCTACAGGAGATGATATACCCACTGCTGACCTCCAAGTATACGCTTAGCACGGGCAACAATCGCTCCTCTGTCACCCTCCCCTCACCGATATTTGGCAGTGACAAGGCCAAGACCTTCCAGCAGTGGCTCACCAGTTGGGAATGTTCACTAGTTGACCTCCTCCAGGGGGAGAGAGCTAGTCAGGTAAACTTTGGATATCAACAACTTGGAATAATTTGCATTCAATCACAATATTGTCTTGATTTATACAAATCATCAATGTTCAGTGAGTCAGGCCCTTGGTTGTTTAATAATTCAGTCCTGAAGGTGTTCAATCACTCCCTCCTTCAGGTTTTCAGTGCCTGTAAGCCCATCTTGCGCCGGGACACAACCACTGCCATTTATCTTCTGCCGTCCATCCTGATATGTATGTTGTGTGAGACCTCAGACCACCACCACCAAATTACCACTCAAGTTTTGTCTGTTATGAACCAACTACAGGAGAAGGACAAGGATGAAGCAGCTCTTTCCATTATTTCTATTGAAATCAAGTAAATTATTTTATTCCTTTTGATTCTTTAAGTACCGGTAGATTTTAAAGATATTTGTACAATTTTTCAGCATCCTAGTAAATTGATTACCATGGCATTAACTAGGAATTATAATAAGTAAATTTATATATTTGATTATTGTTATATATCATTCTGTTCATATTAGTGATCAAAGAATTTGTTGGTGAACTCCTAGGCAGCTGGCAGTTCTGGATTACTTGAGTAAGTGGTCCCAGAAGAAGAGACAAGCAGAGACCCAGGGTAAGAAGGGCCGGGCAGCCTTTGTACCATCAACTCAACTCCACCAGGTAATAGTGAGAAGCTTTTGTCTTTTATTTTAGCCCCATTAAGATTATAGAAGTTTGTCTGTGTCATCATAACTGATCTGGTAATAGAGAGAACACGTTGTCCTTACAGTAAATAGTCTATTAAATAGTTTATTCATTTTTAACTGACATCATACTTGCCCTGACTGTCACACACTACAGGCATACTAATTAATAGTTTTGTAAGTTATAACACTTTCTCTGTCTGTTTCTCCAAGGTTATGAGTTTCCTGGAGAAGATTCCAGCTGATATATTAGCTCATACATCATACAAAAGTCATGCTTACTCACCAGCCTTGATGCACATAGAGGCTTATATCAAAGACAATCCACTACAAGTCAAAGAACATCTCTGCTTTCTTCAGGTGAGTGAGTGTTTTGTATTAAAGAGCATAGAAAGATGACTTATTATTGCTTTGTTGTGTTGGAAAGCATGGAGAGTGACTTTTCATGAAGTTTGGTGTTGGAAATCAAAAAGGTAGATAAACTTCCCATATTTCCTATAAATATGCATTTTATATATTAAATTACATACTGTATATTTGCTGATAGTCGTATACTATGTTTTGTTATATAATATAAAAAGAGTGCAATATTTTTCGACTATTGCTACTTGTGTGTGGTATTGACAGTGCATCTATGTATCATTGGATGAACCTGATGGTGTAGCAGGAGTGGTAGCAGTAAGGCAGGATGAGCCCACACTGGATCAACAAGTCATACAGTACCTATGAGGCCACAGGTTAGTTCAGTCATCACAACAGACATTGTTAAGTACAGTACAGTTGCTACTCTACATAAAATACTCAGCTCATAATTTCTTAACATCCAAGTCAGATATTCAAAGTCAATAATGAGGTCATATAACATTACTTTTTTTATACAGAGAAAAGTGAAGACCAATTTGATTAATGTTGTTGCACTCACAGTGACTTTTGTGCATACTTTTATATCCCTAATCTGAGTATTGTTTGTGTTTCCAGGGAGGTTGCAAGATGCTCTAGGGTGCTATGAATGTCTCTGTGTGTCCCAAGGGTCTGAGGAAGTGTATAAAGGTCTCTTAGAATGTTATTTAAATTTGGACCAACCTCACTCAGTCATGAACATAACTCAAGGACTATCTTTGCACCCAACAGATCATTTCTCTGTCTGCAGCCAGCATGGAGAAGTGGGCATACCAAAGAGCCTACCCTTGCATCATTAGGTATGTTTGTTAACACTTTGTTATTATGGTATGGGGTTTATAGGTACCCAAACCCAAACTACTCCAAGATCTGCTGTCAACACAATAAAATGAGCCAACTATAAGGTATACCCATTCCTCAGTGAATAAGAAAAACTTGTGTACTCTTAGGTAAGTCAGCAAAGTCATAAACCACAATATTGGCCTGTAAAGTGTAATTTCTCCACAGATATTACTGGCTGTCATTATGGCAACCTTCATTAATGAGTTTTCCTGTACATAATTCAACTTTAGATACCACCTTGTCCTGACCCCTATTTCTCACAGGAGGACCATATCAGCATTACATTAGACTGTACAGTAATGTACTGTATTTTCAATACCTCTGCAGAATACTGTATAGTACAGATCTCCCTCACTATACAATGCATCACTATACGATATTTGGCGTAT
The DNA here is from genome assembly GCA_034508575.1 of Petrolisthes manimaculis. Classification (NCBI taxonomy): domain Eukaryota; kingdom Metazoa; phylum Arthropoda; class Malacostraca; order Decapoda; family Porcellanidae; genus Petrolisthes; species Petrolisthes manimaculis. The sequence continues at coordinate 37,169 of JAWZYT010005312.1, forward strand.
ACGATTTAACTACTTTGATACCCTTGGCTCTTTAAACGATCATTTTCACTCGCATTTACGATCTCCCGCTGCACAAGGTTACTATCATTTGTTTGAGCAAGCGATGACAGCGCCACCCAAGCGTAGCGACGATTGGAAGAACTGCGTCGTCTGCGTGTTTTGAACTGTTTTCCCTTGTCTGACACAGCATGGACAGGGGAGAGTCGGGAGATAGAGAGGGTGTAGTGGAGAACGAGAAGGCTAGACAGTGTGGTGCCTGAGGGTGGATGGCACGGGAGAGGAGGTAGACAGTGTTGCCACAGTGGATGGAGAGCGGGATGGCACAGACACACCGAAAACATACACTCGTCCTCGCACACAGAAAACATTCACTAGTCATCATCTGACAGCATGGACAGGGGAGAGTCGGGAGATAGTGAAGGTGTAGTGGAGAACGAGAAGGCACTAAGGCAGACTGGTAGGCTAGACAGTGTGGCGCCTGAGGGTGGATGGCACGGGAGGGGAGGTAGACAGTGTTGACACAGTGGATGGAGAGCGGGATGGCTCAGACAGTGGCAGACACACCGAAAACAGACACTCGTCCTCGCACACAGAAAACATTCACTCGTCATTATCAGACATGCCGTTTTATTATGTCCAGCTTAGACTGCAAGCTCAAGCTCTTCCTTGCTTTTTTGGGCTTTACATCACTAGGAGAAGTGGTTGCAGGTCGCTTAGAAGCCATAACGAGACGAAGGAATCACTGGATAATAAGAGACGGTCAATATGATAATGGTAGCAGTGGTTGCAGGAGTAGGGGGACAGGCTTGGGGGGTTAGGGGGTGCAGGAAATAGGGGACAGGCTTTCTACCCCCCCCCCCCAAGCCTGTCCCCATATTCCTGCACCCTCCCAAGCCTGTCCCCTATTCTCACCCCCCCTTAATTAAATGTCTCAATTACCGCTAAACTAAGAAAAAAAAAGATCACATCAATAGAGTATTTTCTTTTTAGAATTAATAAAGCAGGAAGAGGACAAAATTTCGGGTAAAAATTTCCGGACACCCTGTATATATATATATTACCACAGTTAAAACACTTCATTTCACTTTGTTTGTATTGACACTGAGTATGATACAGTGTGTGAACTAGACTATACACTATACTATACACTATACACTATACACTATACACTAGACTATACACTGGTGATACATAATTTCTGACCAGAGTGTGGGGAGCAGAATGCTTCGAATCGCCTGCTATTGCTCATTGTGTGTGTGTGTATATGTGTGTGTGTGTGTGTGTGTGTGTGTGTGTGGTATTGCTCATTCCCCCATGTACCCAGTACACATATAGAGACTGAGTTGGAATGCAGGGTACATATGTGTGTGTGTGTGTGTGTCTGGTCAGGTATTATGTATCACGTGTGTACTTTAGGTTCACATTGTGTTAGTTACACTCTAATTTTGACCTTTATTACAGTTACTCATCAGTCCACCAGGAACAAGCATATAGCCTTCACAAATGTCAATCATTTATTTTAGCGTTAAAGGAAACAAACGTCTGAGAAACATTTACCCTCTCACCAAAACCAAACATAATAACAGTTCAAATTAAGCCCAGAAAATAACGCTTGGCTGTAATGATAAAACCAACCATTGGATATAATTGTAAATAGTCTCATTCTCTTTCCCAGCTCATTTTATACGCACTCACGTGGTCACGTACACACTCACAAACTCTTTCTCTTTCTCACACACACACACACAATATATATATATATATTTCTTAGGGTGCATTTGTAGCGAGTCGCTTGGAGTCACCTTATGTCAGGTCAGTGTACGTCAAAATTACCGATCTTAGGAATAGGGGGACAGGCTTCGGGGGGTTTAGGGGGTGCGGGAGTAGGGGGACAGGCTTGGAGGGGTTTAGTGGGGTGCGGGAATAGGGGAACAGGCTTGGAGGGGTTTAGTGGGGTGCGGGAATAGGGGAACAGGCTTGGGGGGTTTAGTGGGGTGCGGGGGTTTTTAAGGGGTGCGGGAATAGGGGAACAGGCTTGGGGGGTTTAGTGGGGTGCGGGGGGTTTAGGGGGACAGGCTTGGGGGGTTTAGTGGGGTGCGGGAATAGGGGGACAGGCTTGGGGGGTTTAGGGGTGTGTGGGAATAGGGGGATAGGCTTGGGGGGTTTAGGGGGGTGCGGGAATAGGGGGACAGGCTTGGGGGGTTTAGGGGGGTGCGGGAATAGGGGGATAGGCTTGGGGGTTTTCAGAGCAAGAGCCCACGCTTTGTAAAGGCGTCTTATGCTACTTGATCAACCCGGATTGGCAACCTGGGTTGGTGGGAAAGACCCGGGTTGGATGGTGTAAATAGAACACACCCAACACCAACCCGGGTTGTTTATAAACATTAATAGACATTTCCCTCAAATGTTACGGATTAGGGTACTCATGCCACTTCAAAATAATATTTCCTTTATGTATTTTGAAGATTATGTCTCGTGGTATGCTAAAATGTCATATATATTTCTGTAAGAGGGTTTACCAACGTTTGTTTTTGGCGCGTCAGCTGATGAGCAACCTGTAAAAGTTGCCAGATACCACCACGTAACCCACACACACACACACACACACACTGCTGCTATTGCACTGGGTTGGTCCTGGTTGCTCTGAGAGCAACCCGGGTTGGGGTGAACCGGGTTGACTGGTGTAAATAGAACATGCCAAATCGACAATTCGAGCAACCGGGTTGCCTGACCAGGGTTGATATGACATAAATAGAAGACGCCTTAACTGTTGGAAAGGAGATAAACCACAAGGGAATTAATGCGACTGCCAATAGATAGATAGATCATTATTATTTACGTTATAGCATTCAAATAAAGTTTTCGATTTTTACACAGAAAACTATTATTATATTATATGACCGACTATTTTTTATTTGCAGTTTTCAATACACAAATTAAAGAATAAATGAAATAAGTATTCTGAAACATATTTATATGATATTTGAAAGAGACAGTTTTTTTTATTTTATATCTTTTTGTTGAGTATAAAGATAATGCAGCATTTATTTGTGAAATTATAGAAATATAACATAAAATAGTTAGAACATGTAACATTTCAATAGACGGTGTTATATTGGGCTGTTCGTTTGACTATTTCATTCATCCGATTGCGTCCAAGATAACGTTGAAAGTGAACATTATAGTTCACTAAATTTTGACAGGTTATCAGGTAATTATAATAATATTATAGTTAATACTACTACTACTATTTACCTATTGACCCTAATTAATTATTAATAGGAGAATAGGAGGAGGGCTATTATTGTACCGTTGTATAAGGGGAAGGGGAGTAAGGAGGAGTGTGGTAGTTATAGGGGAATAAGCCTTCTTAGTGTACCGGGGAAGGTGTATGGAAAGGTTCTAACTGAGAGACTGATGGAAGTGACAGGGAATAAAGTTGGTGAGGAACAGGGAGGGTTCAGAAAGGGTAGAGGATGTGTGGACCAGATATTTGCGCTAAAATCGATAGTGGAGAAATATATAGGGAAGGGTAAGAAGTTGTATGCTGCCTTCATGGACTTGGAGAAGGCATACGATAGGGTTGATAGGAGAGCTATGTCAGAGGTGCTGAGAATATATGGTGTTGGGGGATCTCTACTGAAAGGTATTGAGGCTTTTTATACAGATGCAAAAGCATGTGTGCGGGTAGAGGGTGATCTGAGTGAGAGTTTTAATATTAGTGTAGGGCTGAGACAGGGATGTGTTATGTCACCATGGTTGTTCAATATATATATGGATGGGTGTATGAGAGAGTTGAAAGCCAAAGTGAATGGTCTGGGGGTGAAGTTGAAGCTGAATGAAGTAAATTGGTCCTTGGCGGCAAGTTTGTTTGCAGATGACACTGTGCTGATGGCTGAGAGTGAAAGGGAGTTGCAGAGTGTGGTGGACAAATTTCAGTCTGTATGTAAGCGAAGGAAACTGAAGGTGAATGTGGGTAAAAGTAAAGTGATGGTGTTTGAGAGAGCAGAAACGGAAGTGATTGACTTTGCTACACCTTACAGAGTGGAAGTACCAACTGGGACGAAGTGTGAGATAACCCTAAGGGGTGAGAGGATGGAGGAAGTGAAGGAGTTTAAGTACCTGGGGACAGTTATGTGTAAACATGGAAGTATGGAAGGAGAAATTAGGGAGAGAGCAGTGAAGGGTAGACAGGTCATAGGATCACTGGGGAGGATAATGAAAGGTAGAAGTGTGAGTATGGAAGTGAAAAGGGAACTGCGAAATAGTATAATCTTGCCAACACTGACGTATGCGTCGGAGACCTGGACATGGAGTAGGGCTCATCAGTCAAGAATAGGTGCTGTGGAAATGAGTTATCTGAGAGGTGCATGTGGACTGACAAGGTGGGATGGAGAAAGTAATGAGAGTGTGTATAGGAGATGTGGTATGAGTGAGAAGGCAATTGGTATTGAGTGTGGAGTGGTTGAGAGAGTGAAACGTAATACTTTGAGGTGGTTTGGACATGTAGAGAGAATGCAAGGTGAGGAGTTTGTAAAGAAGGTGTATGGAAGTGAAGTTGTGGGCTGTGGTGTGAGAGGCAGACCACCAGTAAGATGGCAGAACAGAGTGGAAGAGTATGTAAAGGAGAGAAACGTGAGGGGGAGGGGAGGGATTGAACAAGTAAGGAGGGAGTGTGAGAACAGGGAAGACTGGAGACTTTTCTGCCGTGGCCACCCCCTTCGGGGGAGTTCCCGGAGGGAACGAGGCGTCAGAGCTATAGATAGATAGATAGGAGAGTAAGTCCTTCAATAAATCTGCTGACAGAGGAGTTAATTTTTCTATTTATCACTATTGTGTGCATTGCTGGCTGGCTGTTTTTTCCAGATGGCATTCAAATCATTTGTCTTTTCTTTTATAAGTTCACTGTTGTTGTTATTTTGTGTTATAGTAATATTTTTCTTGCTGATGTTGAAGTTGGGGAAATTTGTTGGTGAATGGGAGCTGGCAACACTGGTGGTGGTCTGGTGGTGAATGGGAGCTGGCAACACTGGTCACTGTGACGTCACAACAATAACAAACCAACATGTCTATCTCAATGGAAAGAATTACCTCGTAGCTTTATTCCAACTGTAATAAAGAGTAGAGAAGAAAAAGCAGTAGAAATTTAAGTCAATTATGTCTTTAGTCGCAGGTGAGTAATAATTATATATAATATTATTAGTTAAGTTTATACAAGAAAGAGAAAATGTTATAATACCTCGTAGCTTTATTCCAACTGTAATAAAGAAAAGAGAAGAAAAAGCAGTAGAAATTCAAGGCAATTATGTCTTTAGTCGCAGGTGAGTAATAATTATATATAATATTATTAGTTAAGTTTATACAAGTACTGTACTGGGTTCATAGGGTAAATATTGAAGGAATTGCCATTATTGTGTATGGTTTTTCTACCTTCATTACCCACTAATTTACAACATTATAATACTATTTTCTTCTATGGCATTTCCTCTCCAAATACCCCATTTCCAAGATATTCAAATGGAGCATTTTAAAATTAGCCTGACCTGACCTAACCTAGACCACAGTAGACTACCGGGACCTAACCTGGGCAGACTACCGGGACCTAACCTGGGCAGACTACCGGGACCTAACCTGGGCAGACTACCGGGACCTAACCTGGGCAGACTACCGGGACCTAACCTGGGCAGACTACCGGGACCTAACCTGGGCAGACTACCGGGACCTAACCTGGGCAGACTACCTGGACCTAACCTGGGCAGACTACCTGGAGATAACCGTGGTAAAATACAGGAAATGACCGGGACAAAATACTGGGACGTAGCCGGATTTGGCAACACTGCTACAAAACAGGTCTTGGAATGGTCTGAATAAGTGGTGGTATTATACGAGGATGTGCTTTTATTAAACTAGGTAATAATTTGAATACATAATAATATCTTGTTGATGACCTTTTCAAATGTACAACTATAAATAAGCGGTGATGAGTGAAATGTGAGTTATTATGTGTACCTTAATTATGGGAGGCTCTGTTGGTGCTAATAGGATTCATTGCTTGGTGCTATCTATCCACCATGTTTGTTTACAGTTCAGACTTATAGAACGGGAACGCTCGGTCAATACATGATATTTTATATTGTGACGAAACCAAATCCTAGCACCAACTTAAACCTTGATGACGGTATTATATATATATTTAACTATTATGTTTGTATATTGACATTAAACTAAATTAGAAGAATTGCTGATACACTTTAACCCCCAGTAGTCTGCCCCGGTTAGGTCCCGGTAGTCTGCCCCGGTTAGGTCCCGGTAGTCTGCCCCGGTTAGGTCCCGGTAGTCTGCTACGGTTAATAATAATAATAATAATAATAAACGGTTTTATTGATGAGAGTGGCAGCCTGAAGCTGAAAATATACAGTGATGAATTGATGTACATATATAAATACTGGAGAGAAATATAAAATATATAGAAGGAAACAAGGCAGTATATTGTATAGACTATGTGTTGTTGAGTAGGTGAACAATGGCTGGGATGGCACTGTTCTTATACCTATCAGTGCGGGCTCTTATTGGCTGTAATATGTTGGAGTGACGGAGTGCACGAGGTGGACGAGGTATTGTAGGTGGAAGGAAGTGTCGGTGACGTGGATGTTGTAGTAGTCCCAGTAGTCTGCCCCGGTTAGGTCCCGGTAGTCTGCCCCAGTTAGGTCCCGGTAGTCTGCCCCGGTTAGGTCCCGGTAGTCTGCCCCGGTTAGGTCCCGGTAGTCTGCCCTAGTCTAGGTTAGGTTAGGTCAGGTTAGGTTATTTTTTTAAAGTTGGTTCGGATTAGGTGTTTTTCCCGCACCCAAAAACCCCGGTTGCCAACGCCTCCCCCAAGATTGTTGGGTAAGGGATATGGCCAGAACAAGTGATTTCCCCCATATAAAAACAACTCTAAATGCTATACAACACCTATAGAAAATGATCTAGGGAAAAAAAAAAAATTGAAACGGAACGCATCCTCGTATTTTAGCTAAGTGGGTAATGAAGGTAGAAAAACCGTACAAAATGACGGTAATTCTTTCAATATTTATCCTTTTTTTTATAAAGTGTATGCCATGGCAAGCCTTTTATATCTTAAGTTCAAGTTAATACTGTAAACTTGTAATTTTTCAAGTCAGATTATGTTAGGTATAATATTGTACCATAGCATTTCCATCAAAAGTTATTTATAATCCAGTGATGATTAAATAATGTTTGTATTTACATGTGTGTGTGTGTGTACTGGTGTGTGTGTGTGTGTGTGTGTGTGTACTGGTGTGTGTGTACTGGTGTGTGTGTGTGTGTGTGTGTGTACTGGTGTGTGTGTGTGTGTGTGTGTGTACTGGTGTGTACTGGTGTGTGTGTGTGTGTACTGGTGTGTGTACTGGTGTGTGTGTGTGTGTGTGTGTACTGGTGTGTATACTGGTGTGTGTGTGTGTACTGGTGTGTGTGTGTTGTTTGTTCCTTAGGGTTTGTGTTGGGTGGAGGTATTGGTTTGTTTACAGTCAGTGTTACACCTACAATACCAACAACAGATAAACCCCAGCAGAGTACACAGGAGGTAAGTTCTCAATACTGTACTGTACTGTAAAGTCATGGTCTAATGTACTGTAACCTGGTGAATAAAAGCCAGCTATTTGAGTTAATTTTATGAACCAAAATTGCACACAACAGCAGCTATAGTTTCGGATCATTTTTCGAAGCCATCTCATTGGAAGGAGTTGCAGTACATTAGACCATGACTTTACCAGGCTATATGTCAGTTGGATTAATGGCTGTAGAGTGTACAGTACTTATTCATTTTATTATATAGTGTACAGTAAGTGACTCAGAATATAATTATGTCAGGTTACTTGAGGATTATTATATTAGCAGACTAACATACAGTATTATCTTGTTATAGGTGCTGTGAGAACTCAAAGTGTCAACACTATCTTAGGGTAAAAACTTGGCTGTCATTGGGTTCATGTTTTCTGGAGTGGAGTGTACCATTGAGTCTGTGAGTAGTGAACTTATTATTTCATCTGTTTGTTTACTTTATAACATTTCCATACCTACAGGAAGCACAATACAAAAGCTTAAGTTAATAGACTTTGGTTAAGGGTTAATGCTTGGTTCACACTACAGTAGTCTGTATTAAATTCCTTATCCGTACAGCTACTGTAGCTCCAAATGACGTCACTGAACGGAAACACAGGAAAACGGAACAGATGAGAGCCATCCTATCCAATTTGGTTCTTGTGTTGGTAAACAAGTGTGGAAGTTCAAAATAAACGTTTAACTATGAGGATATACTGCTGATTGATGGTTGTAATTGAATTTATTCCATTCTATATTCCATACTATATATTATATATTCCCTTCACTACACACACCATCCCTCCTCACATAATACCTCACTATTTCTTTATGGTTCCCTTCACTACACACACCATCCCTCCTCACATAATACCTCACTATTTCTTTATGGTTCCCTTCACTACACACACCATCCCTCCTCACATAATACCTCACTATTTCTTTATGGTTCCCTTCACTACACACACCATCCCTCCTCACATAATACCTCACTATTTCTTTATGGTTCCCTTCACTACACACACCATCCCTCCTCACATAATACCTCACTATTTCTTTATGGTTCCCTTCACTACACACACCATCCCTCCTCACATAATACCTCACTATTTCTTTATGGTTCCCTTCACTACACACACCATCCCTCCTCACATAATACCTCACTATTTCTTTATGGTTCCCTTCACTACACACACCATCCCTCCTCACATAATACCTCACTATTTCTTTATGGTTCCCTTCACTACACACACCATCCCTCCTCACATAATACCTCACTATTTCTTTATGGTTCCCTTCACTACACACACCATCCCTCCTCACATAATACCTCACTATTTCTTTATGGTTCCCTTCACTACACACACCATCCCTCCTCACATAATACCTCACTATTTCTTTATGGTTCCCTTCACTACACACACCATCCCTCCTCACATAATACCTCACTATTTCTTTATGGTTCCCTTCACTACACACACCATCCCTCCTCACATAATACCTCACTATTTCTTTATGGTTCCCTTCACTACACACACCATCCCTCCTCACATAATACCTCACTATTTCTTTATGGTTCCCTTCACTACACACACCATCCCTCCTCACATAATACCTCACTATTTCTTTATGGTTCCCTTCACTACACACACCATCCCTCCTCACATAATACCTCACTATTTCTTTATGGTTCCCTTCACTACACACACCATCCCTCCTCACATAATACCTCACTATTTCTTTATGGTTCCCTTCACTACACACACCATCCCTCCTCACATAATACCTCACTATTTCTTTATGGTTCCCTTCACTACACACACCATCCCTCCTCACATAATACCTCACTATTTCTTTATGGTTCCCTTCACTACACACACCATCCCTCCTCACATAATACCTCACTATTTCTTTATGGTTCCCTTCACTACACACACCATCCCTCCTCACATAATACCTCACTATTTCTTTATGGTTCCCTTCACTACACACACCATCCCTCCTCACATAATACCTCACTATTTCTTTATGGTTCCCTTCACTACACACACCATCCCTCCTCACATAATACCTCACTATTTCTTTATGGTTCCCTTCACTACACACACCATCCCTCCTCACATAATACCTCACTATTTCTTTATGGTTCCCTTCACTACACACACCATCCCTCCTCACATAATACCTCACTATTTCTTTATGGTTCCCTTCACTACACACACCATCCCTCCTCACATAATACCTCACTATTTCTTTATGGTTCCCTTCACTACACACACCATCCCTCCTCACATAATACCTCACTATTTCTTTATGGTTCCCTTCACTACACACACCATCCCTCCTCACATAATACCTCACTATTTCTTTATGGTTCCCTTCACTACACACACCATCCCTCCTCACATAATACCTCACTATTTCTTTATGGTTCCCTTCACTACACACACCATCCCTCCTCACATAATACCTCACTATTTCTTTATGGTTCCCTTCACTACACACACCATCCCTCCTCACATAATACCTCACTATTTCTTTATGGTTCCCTTCACTACACACACCATCCCTCCTCACATAATACCTCACTATTTCTTTATGGTTCCCTTCACTACACACACCATCCCTCCTCACATAATACCTCACTATTTCTTTATGGTTCCCTTCACTACACACACCATCCCTCCTCACATAATACCTCACTATTTCTTTATGGTTCCCTTCACTACACACACCATCCCTCCTCACATAATACCTCACTATTTCTTTATGGTTCCCTTCACTACACACACCATCCCTCCTCACATAATACCTCACTATTTCTTTATGGTTCCCTTCACTACACACACCATCCCTCCTCACATAATACCTCACTATTTCTTTATGGTTCCCTTCACTACACACACCATCCCTCCTCACATAATACCTCACTATTTCTTTATGGTTCCCTTCACTACACACACCATCCCTCCTCACATAATACCTCACTATTTCTTTATGGTTCCCTTCACTACACACACCATCCCTCCTCACATAATACCTCACTATTTCTTTATGGTTCCCTTCACTACACACACCATCCCTCCTCACATAATACCTCACTATTTCTTTATGGTTCCCTTCACTACACACACCATCCCTCCTCACATAATACCTCACTATTTCTTTATGGTCATTGCTAATACCAAATTTAATTGTTTATAAATCCCTTGATGTAACTGGTGAAATGATAGTGAGTATTGGTGATGTCTGGGCTGCTCGGCCAGACACCTTGACCAACAACAACAACAACAACAACTGGTGATGTTAGATGTGTGTTGTAATATTAACCCACTGTATGAAGCTCAGATGTTGTCCATTTGTTGACATTAATGCTGTGTTTCCAGAATTCAGTTTCAATTACATTTAATATTCATAATATCCCAATAAACAGTCATATATAGTACAATCTATCTATCTATCTATAGCTCTGACACCTCGTTCCCTCCGGGAACTCTCCCAAGGGGATGGCCACGGCAGAAAAGTCTCCAGTCTTCCCTGTTCCAACACTCCCTCCTTACTTGGTCCAGCCCTCCCCTCCCCCTCATGTTACTCTCCTTCACATACTCTTCCACTCTGTTCTGCCATCTAACTGGTGGTCTGCCTCTCACACCACAACTTCACTTCCATACACCTTCTTTACAAACTCCTCACCTTCCATACACCTTCTTTACAAACTCCTCACCTTGCATTCTCTCTACATGTCCAAACCACCTCAGTGTATTACGCTTCACTCTCTCCACCACTCCACACTTGTATCCGTGGAGGTCCACATCTCTGCTTCTCTCTGTCTGTGGAAATACCAACCGGAACTCTCCATTATATTTCAGTGTGGCTATTTCTTACCAGCCAACTGTACAGACTTACTATCTCTTACCAGCCAACTGTACAGACTTACTATCTCTTACCAGCCAACTGTACAGACTTACTATCTCTTACCAGCCAACTGTACAGACTTACTATCTCTTACCAGCCAACTGTACAGACTTACTATCTCTTACCAGCCAACTGTACAGACTTACTATCTCTTACCAGCCAACTGTACAGACTTACTATCTCTTACCAGCCAACTGTACAGACTTACTATCTCTTACCAGCCAACTGTACAGACTTACTATCTCTTACCAGCCAACTGTACAGACTTACTATCTCTTACCAGCCAACTGTACAGACTTACTATCCTCTGTTTGTAGTCTCTGCTTCAATCAACTCACTTACTCATACCGTTGATGAAGTACCCTTATTATTATTATTACTATTATTATTATTATTATTACTACTGGGGAATATATTTAGTACTCAAAGGTTATAGAGTAAACTCATGGACTTGTCTCTATTTACTGATGTAGCTTATAATTATATCAGTTACAGGTTACAATATACTAGACACAACTCATGTCTCTCTTTAAACTTATGTTACAAGGAAAGGTAATCTCTCTCTTAGGTTAGTACTTCCTCCTTCCTCCTATCTAACCCATGTCTGTTATGTTACAAGGAAAGGTAATCTCTCTCTTAGGTTAGTACTGATACATTATACATTATACATTATACAGCATTGATACACGGATACATATTTACCTCGTGTGTGAATTGGTTTAGCAATTTTGCTGGGCATGTATTTTTAACTGCTATTTTTTTTCTGTATTAATTTTGCTTGGCATGTAATTTTTATGTGTGATTTTGTTGCATTAATTTTGCTGGGCATATAAACGTACTGTGATTTAGTTGTATTAATTTTGCTGGGCATATATTTTTGTGTAATTTTGTTTCATTTAGTCATTTACTTTTCTTCTGTGATTTAACCCTGATTCTGTCTGTTATTTTCTGTTATTTATTTTGCATGCTATCTTATTTTAATTTTTGTTATTATTCTTGCATGGTATCTATTTTTATTCTGTTATTAATGTTTAAAAAAAATTCCTCGCCATTTAATTCAAGAGTAATTCTGTCTTAATTCTGTCATTAACTTTTTATTAATTTTGCATGGCATCTATTGTCGTGTGTAGTATTGTGTTATTAAGTTTCCTTTTTAATTTTTTTATTTTAATTTCTGTGATTTTGTTTTAATTCCGTGATTTTCACTTTATTAATTTTGCATGGCATCAATTTTTTTTTTTATTATTATTTTTTTTTTTTTTTTTTTTTTTTGCCATGTGTGTTAATTCTGTAATTTTGTTTTATTTCTGTCATATTTTTCTTATTAATTTTACCTGGCATAAATTTTGTGTTATTGTTCATTTTTTTCACTTTGTCGTGTATTATAATTTTATTTCAGTGGTTTTATTTTATTTTATTTATTTATTTTCATTTTTGTCAGTTTTATTTTTCTCTACCAATTTTTTTTCTTTTATCTTTATTTTCTTTCTTTTTCCTAAATTTTTCTCTTTCACTTTTTCTATCTTTTTTTTTTTTTTTTTTTTTCTCTCTATTTTTTCTGTTTTGTAATAACTCAATACTGTATAATGGAAAACAAAATCCCTCTAAACAAAACATCAACACTTGTATTGTAAACATTAAAATATTAAAATTATATTTTATGTTTAATGTAATTTTCTTGGAATTTAAAGATAATTATGCAGTACAGTATTACAAAATATAAAATATTGTATTTTTTATTTTTTTTACTTTGAATCAATTATTTTGATAAATTATTTACTGACTTTGCTCCAGCTAGTTGGATGTTTTGGATAAAAATACAAACCATATTAATTCAGTGAATGTCATAACTAACCGTGGTTCATAAAGCCTTTATTCCACCAATGTTATCCAAACCACATTTGTAGAATAAATGTAATATTGTACATCCTTAATATTCCCTTAAAATATTTCATTCAGTGTTTCTCTCTGTCATTGTTTTGGTTTGAACCTTTCCCTCTCTGTCACATAAATTACACTGTATTATTTAGGTACATCTTTCCATAGAACATTCTTTATCTCTCAAAATACATACATACATCCTTCTGCCTCCCATCCACCACCCACAGGTCTGTTCAACAAGAACATGTCCCTTATAATGGGTGAGTTCTGAAGGATACCCAACCACACACACCACACACACATGCTACCCTAAACTGTCTCTCCCCCTCCCTCTTTATCTCTATCTCTGTCTCTCTCTTTCTCTGTCTGTCTGTCTGTCTGTCTCTTTCCCTATGTCCTTCCCTCCTTCTGTCTCTCTCTTTCCCTCACAGAAAATTCATATAGCATCTCTCCCCTCCCTTCCCTTCCCTTTGTGCCTCTCCTCTCACCCCTCTACCACCACCATCACCCACAGGCCTGTGCAAGAAGAAGGTGTCCCCAGGAATGGCCGGCCTTGGAGGGATCCCCGACGACTCACAACACACACACAACCCCGAACTGTTCAGCCCCGACGATGCCACCGTAAGACACGTACTGGAGGGACATGACCGAGGAGTGAACTGGGCAGCCTTCCATCCCACACTACCTCTGGTTATCTCTGACTCAGGTGAAGCTGTGGCACAGGAATGATTGCAAGGTGAGTTGGAGGGAGAGAAGGAGGCAGAGGGAGTTAAAGGGAGGCAGGGGGAATTTCAATGAGTGAAAGAGGGAGATGGGGGAGAAAGGGAGAGAGATGGGGATTAGGAAGAGGAAGGGAAGGGGTTAAAAAGAGAGAGGGAGGGATAAAATGATGATGGTAAGAGTACATTAATGCCTTGTTGTTTTGCACTGTTAGTGTTATAGATGTGTATTACAATATACATCTATGTTTGTAATGAATTTATGTACAGAAAACCCTCTTTGTATATTACACACCCATAAACCGACTGGTAGATAATAAAGGTTTACTGTTGACACATTCACTACAAACAGTACAATACATAGGTACCTGTAACAACAACAGTACAAAACAAGGCATAGTACAGTAGTTATGAGAGAAACTGAATCTAGTAAGAGACAGTGGGAGGAAAGGGTGAACAGTACAGTAAAGTGATGGTCTAATGTACTGCAACCTGGTGAATAAAAGCCAGCTATTTGAGTTAATTTTATGAACCAAAATTACACACACCAACGGCTATAGTTTGGGATCATTTTTGTAAGCCATCTCATTGGAAGGTGTTGCAGTACATTAGACCATAACTTTACAATAGTTAAGAGGATAGATTAAAATGATAGCGGTAATGTTTTTATTCTGTTATAGGTGTGGATTGAAATATGATATTTTCTGTTGCATGCATGGATTAAAATGATAATGTTTTCTTTGAGGTTTGGATTAGAATGATAAAGTTTTCTGATACAAGTGTGCATTGAAATGATAATATTTTCAGTGTGTTATATACATGAATTAAAATAACCATGTTTCCTTTGTTATATACATGGATTAAAATAACCATGTTTCCTTTGTTATATACATGGATTAAAATAACCATGTTTCCTTTGTTATATACATGAATTAAAATAACCATGTTTCCTTTGTTATATACATGGATTAAAATAACCATGTTTCCTTTGTTATATACATGAATTAAAATAACCATGTTTCCTTTGTTATATACATGAATTAAAATAACCATGTTTCCTTTGTTATATGCATGAATTAAAATAACCATGTTTCCTTTGTTATATACATGAATTAAAATAACCATGTTTCCTTTGTTATATACATGAATTAAAATAACCATGTTTCCTTTGTTATATACATGAATTAAAATAACCATGTTTCCTTTGTTATATGCATGAATTAAAATAACCATGTTTCCTTTGTTATATACATGAATTAAAATAACCATGTTTCCTTTGTTATATACATGAATTAAAATAATGCTATATTGTTTATGTTACAGGCTTGGGAAGTGGACACATGTCATAGTCACTACAACAAGGATTATATTCAAGGTCAGCATAATTATCATATATTCGCTATGCTATTAGTAATTGGTGGCAGATTTTTCTTTTGTTGTTGGTGAATTGGAAGATCTCTGATTCCTCCAAACTATGCCAACAAAACAATAATATAATGTTCCATTTACTGTACTAATAATAATTCTTTGTCTGTGTGTGTGTGTGTGTGTCTCGCTTCCTGAGACGTCTAGACCTCACCAAGAATAAGTTAGTATACAATTCACCTATCACCAATGCCAGCAATATTACTACTAATAATAATTGTAATGATAGTAATAATAATATTAATAATAATAATAATAAAATTATGATAATAATTAATAATAGTACTGTAATAATAATAGTAATGACAATAATACTAATAAAGATAATACTAATAATAATAATAATAATAATAATAATAATAATAATAATAATAAATATCCAGGTGTGCTTCAAATAACCTCATGATGATGAAGTATTTAAGGGAAGATTTTTTTGTTGGTGAATTGGAAAGTCTCTGAGTAGTTAGTTGTTTGTAAAAAAAAAAAAAAAAAAAAAAAAAAAAATCTGGAGTAGCTTATTCCTCCAAAATATTGCAGGCAACATGATATCATTACTTTTGTTAATCTGGTCCTGTTTCCTGTCCTACTTTGAAGTTATGAAGGCACTCCAATGTACCAAACATATACTTCTATTATCCCCTGAACAAACTCCACCAAGTATGAGTAACAACACCTGTATATTTATTATGGCTTGTGACTGTACACTAATCTTCTATTTATTTATATTATAGCATTACTATTTAACCATCTGACTCATCTGATGTGTGTGTGTGTGTGTGTGTGTGTACAGTCATGGACATAAAGAGGAGAAGGATAATGGTGGTGATGATAATAATGATGAGAATTATATAATAATAATAATAAGAATTATTAAGATGATAAGACATACATACATATACCAAGCCTTCATCTGCAATACTGGAGATACAGTAGTTCTGTTACATTGCTCTAATGTACTCCATGACCAAATTGGCTTGGGAAATCTTACAGAGGAAGGGTTAAATGTGCCTCTCACTCAGTGGCCATTGTACTGTAAATGGTGGGTGAGTTTTTTTTTTTTTTTTTTTTTTTTTTTTTTTTTTTTTTTTTTTTTTTTTTTTTTTTTTACACCACATCCCCACACTTATAATAGAGAACAGGGTTACCTATACCCCGTCCTCCTCCTCTGAGGCTGACAACACATGGGTGACAAAGTGCTCCCTCACTGACAGTGGTGGGTGCTTGGGTAGTCACAGCCACACATCTCATTAGTAGGAAAGAAGAACCATAAGTAGGAGAGAGAGAAAGAGTGAGTTATGGAAGGTAGAAGACACTCCAATCCTCACTTAGGATAGACTCACCCATCACCATAATGATAATAATAGTAATAATAATAATAATAATGATACTGATAATAATATAATTTGTCAGGGCTATACATGTAGCTGTAATGCAACTGTGGGCTGATTCCCGAGCACCAGTATATAACATGTCAGTATATAACACCAGTAATTCAACCCTGATGAACATACTGTATTACTTACTACCAGGTGAGTCTGTGTGTGTGTGTGTGTGTGTGTGTGTGAACTGTGATTTATACCAGGTGAGTCTGTGTGTGTGTGTGTGTGTGTATGTGTGTGTGTGTGTGTGTGTGTGCTGTGATTTATACCAGGTGAGTCTGTGTGTGTGTGTGTGTGTGTGTGCTATGATTTATATAAGGTGAGTCTGTGTGTGTGTGTGCTGTGATTTATACCAGGTGAGTCTGTGTGTGTGTGTGTGTGTGTGTGTGTGTGTGTGTGTGTGTGTGTGTGTGTGTGTGTGTGTGTGTGTGTGTGAACTGTGATTTATACCAGGTTAGTAAGTGGTTATTAAAAGATATTTTAGTGGTGATGTAGAGATTGTGGTTCAAATTCCTAGTTACATTTGTGTTACATGCTATGACACTCTGGGCTGGAAAAAACTACCACTTATTATTACTATACAGTAACTCCCCAACTAACAAACATAATGGGGACCAAGAGGCTGTTCCTAAGTCCATTTGTTGGTACTGTATGTCTAAAATCGGGTCCCCATTGGAATTTTAATACCCATACTTGTATTACCCAACACTTTTAATGTTATTTGAAGGTGATTTACACAATGTTAACATTGATTTTTTTTTTTATTTAAGCAAAAATTGTAGTAGCAAGTCAGCTGTCGATGTAAACATACATACATACACACATACAGTACAGGTACATACATACATACATACATACACACATACAGTACAGGTACATACATACATACATACATAATTTACCATATGAGAACTATATATATATCTGTCATTTCTGTATCAAAATTGTACTATAGTCCAACCACTCTTAAAATGTGGTTTTGGTGGGGACTTGAGGGACCTGTCACCGTTTACAGTGTTGCCACGAATTCTGATCTCTGACTGACAGAAAGGTGACCTGACATATACCTTCACCTTAAGTCTGCCTGAGGACAATCTTTTAATCCTGGTTCAACCCTACACCAAACCATGACGCCAACTGGTGATCACGTGTCTTGCTTCACTGCCTCCCTCTTCGTCAATCATTCCTTTTATCCTGTAATATTTATTTCCACTTTTCTCCTCAGTATACTCTACATTCTTCACTTTATGTATATGTTCTCGATTCTCCTTTTACTGAGGTTTGTTGCTGTGGCTGTTCTGCAAATAGCCTTGTTGACATCCTCCAACATTCCTCCATTCTCCTTCTCCTGTACAAAGTATTGGCTTACTCTGAAGACAATTTATTTGGCTTTACTATGAAGGCTTCTTTGCTGAGCTGCCATCGTGACACAAGGCAAGATGGAAAATGAAAAGTGGGAGCATGTTTTTTATTGCAGGGAAAATTACCTCTGCTTGGGCCTTATGCCTGTGCTGGCAGGCCCAACAGGACAGACAATGGGAGCACTGACTGAAGTTTAAATATTCCCCTGCCTTGTTAATTACCTCCCAGGAGACACATGTACAGTGTTCCAGGTGTAGGCAGTGATGGATATTGCCGCTCATGATAGTTTTAACATTTATTTTTATTAAGGAACGAGTATATATATCACTTCCATTTCTTCATAAAATATTATAAACACAATTGTTTCATTACATACCCAACTTAGAACTATGACGATTGTCAACTAAAAGTAGCAACATATTCGTAGCACCACAGTGAAATGTGTATGCCACATTTCTATATTATTACATACAGATTTTGTATTATAAAGTTTATTTGTCATTGACATACTTAAGTATACTTAAGTATATATTATAAAATGGTGTTTTTATGTGTTCGGATATTTTACATTATATCATACAAGCTACGAATCTCTAGTTTAAGAAACGTGGCGACACTGTAAACGGTGACAGGTCCCTGATGTACCCACCCAAACCACATTTTAAGAGTGGTTATAGTCTACAACATTACTATACCTAATACATACATACACACATACAGTACAGGTACATACATACAGTACATACATACAGTACATACATACAGTACATACATACAGTACATACAGTACATACATACAGTACATACATACAGTACATACATACAGTACATACAGTACATACATACAGTACATACATACAGTACATACATACAGTACATACAGTACATACATACAGTACATACATACAGTACATACATACAGTACATACATACAGTACATACATACAGTACATACAGTACATACATACAGTACATACATACAGTACATACAGTACATACATACAGTACATACATACAGTACATACAGTACATACATACAGTACATACATACAGTACATACAGTACATACATACAGTACATACATACAGTACATACATACAGTACATACAGTACATACATACAGTACATACATACAGTACATACAGTACATACATACAGTACATACATACAGTACATACATACAGTACATACAGTACATACATACAGTACATACATACAGTACATACATACAGTACAGGTACATACATACATACAGTACATACATACATACAGTACATACATACAGTACATACATGTCACACAAGTTTGGAGGAATCAGAAGCCTCCAAACACACACACACACACACACACACACACACACACACACACACTCTATCTTTTTCTTCTCTTTCCTTTTCTTTATGTGGGCAAAGATTATTATTATTATTATTATTATTATTATTATTATTATTATTATTATTTTTGCTATTATTATTACTATTATTGCTATTATTATTACTAATATTGCTATTATTAATACTATTATTATTATTATTACAGAACCACAGCCACACAGCCGCCACTCACAGCCGCCGGGAGAAAGCCAACTTGCACAGCCATGACTCACAGTGTGTGTGTGTGTGTGTGTACCAGTACTTACACACACACACACACAGCCACCACACACAGGTTAGGTCCCGGTAATGTGTATGTGTGTGTGTGAGAGAGAGAGTGTGTGTGTGTGTGTGAGGGAGAGTGTGTATGTGTGTGTGTGTTAGAGGGAGAGAGAGTGTGTGTGTGTGTGAGAGAGAGAGAGAGAGTGTGTGTGTGTGTGTGAGGGAGTGTGTGTGTGTGTGTGTGTTTGGAGGCTTCTGATTCCTCCAAACTATTCCACAAAACAACCTCCTTCCATATAATGATAATAATAATAATTAACGGTTTATTGATAGGATTGCAACCCAGGAGCTGAAAATATACATAGAAACAAAGGTAAATATATCACACAAAATTAAGACAACATTTAAATTTCTACACCCCTAATAAAAGCTCATATATGTAAACGTTAATAAACTT
>JAWZYT010005312.1:60000-67500 GCA_034508575.1 Petrolisthes manimaculis
TGAAATCTTTATATACATACATACCATTTAGGATATTGTTTTATCCTTGCCTTGGGGTGTGTGTTTCATTTTATCTTTGTGATTTTGCAGTTGATTTTAAGCAGAGTAAGGGTGAGGACTGGAAGGAGAGAGGAGGGGGGAAGAGAGAGTGAAGGTGAGGACTGGGAAGAGAGAGTGAGGGTGAGGACTGGAAGGAGAGAGGAGGGGGGAATGGACTGGAAGGAGAGAGGAGGGGGGAATGGACTGGAAGGAGAGAGGAGGGAAGAATGGACTGGAAGGGAGAGTGAGGGAGAGAGGAGGGGGGAATGGACTGGAAGGGAGAGTGAGGGAGAGAGGAGGGGGGAATGGACTGGAAGGGAGAGTGAGGAAGAGGAATGGTACTGGAATGAGGGAGTTGAGATAAAATGATGGATTGAAGATATGGGTAGGACGAGGGAGAAGGTGATAAAAGGTGTTAAATAACAAGCACCAACAAGATAGAATAAAGGAAAGGAGGTATACATGAACCATTGAAAGGCAGTGTGTGGCTCAGTGAGGTCCAAGGAATGACACCAACATTTTCCATTTTTCCCTCTCCTAACTTTACAACATCAAGAGTTACATCCTGTTAAGGGGTGTGTGTGGGAATAGGGGGACAGGCTTGGGGGGGGTTGGGGGGGTGCAGGAATAGGGGGACAGGCTTGGGGGGGGGGTTAGAGGGGTGTGGGAATAGGGGACTTTCTTTCAATCCACCCCAAGCTTGTCCCCCCATTCCCACACCCCCCAAATTACCCCCAAGCCTGTCCCCTACTCCCACACCACCTTAATCATTCTCCCAACCCTATCTATCATCTTTTTCTTGGCCTTATTACATTCTCCAATTTAACACAGTTTTCACCTGGTCCCTCTTTTCTCAATCATTATCTCTCTCTCCCTCTCTCCTTCCATCTTTCTCTCTCTCTCTCCCTCTCTCCTTCCATCTTTTTTTCTATCTCTCCCTCTCTCCTTCCATCTTTTTTTCTCTCTCCCTCTCTCCTTCCATCTTTTTTTCTCTCCTTCCATTTTTTTTTCTCTCTCCCTCTCTCCTTCCATCTTTCTCTCTCTCTCTCTCCCTCTCTCCTTCCATCTTTCTTTCTCTCTCCCACTCTCCTTCCATCTTTTTTTCTCTCTCCCTCAGTATTTCAATTTTCTCTCTTTTCTTTCTATTTCCTTCCTGCTTGCTGTCTCACCTCTTATCACTGTTTTCTGGCACAATAGGACCTCGCTGTTTCGGCACTTAATAGCAATCAATCAATCAATCAATCAATCAATCACACATTAATCTCTCTCACACACACAGTTTCTTTCACACACACACAGTTTCTTTCACACACACACAGTCTCTCACACACACACAGTTTTTTTTCACACACACAGTTTTTTTCACACACACACAGTTTCTTTCTCACACACAGTTTCTTTCACACACACACACAGTTTCTTTCACACACACACAGTCTCTCACACACACAGTTTCTTTCACACACACACAGTTTCTTTCTCACACACACAGTCTCTCTCACACACACAGTCTCTCTCTCTCAATCCGTCCCTGGTAACTTTGGTGTTGCATTCTTTGGTACTTATAAATCCTGATAGTGAGTAGAATATGTTTTTTCTATTCTTCTTTTTGTTGTTGTGACATTCTTCAAGTTGTCTGGCTGAGTAGCCCTCAGGCCCATAGTTTAAAAATTGAGGGCCCTTACTGAAGCTCTATGAATCCTCCAAAATAATCCAGGCCACAGAACCCTTCAGTATTTCTAATAGGGAATCTGTTGCCTGGAGAAGTTTGGAGAATTCATGGAGCTCCAGTAAGGGCCCTCAAAATTTTTAAAACTACGGGTGTAAGTTTCAGAGGAAGGCTATGGGGCTGTATGTGGCTTTTGGGTTTGGAGGCTTCTGATTCCTCCTAACTATGCTATGAACCAAACTCCCTCCATATAGGTGTGTGTGTTTGGAGGCTTCTGATTCCTCCTAACTATACCATGAACCAAACTCCCTTAATATAGGTATGTGTTAGAGAATGTGTGTATGTAAGTGTGTTAGAGAGAAGGAGAAAGAGAATCTATGTTTGTGTAATTGGAGGCTTCTGATTCCTCCTGACTATTCCACAAAACAGGCTCCTTCCATATAGGTGTGTGTGTGTGTGTGTGTAAGTAAGTAAAGTTTATTGCTTAATATAGTAAATACAATAACACAAACTATATATAAGAATTGTATTGAAGCTACGGTCTGTCCAGCAGAAGCTCCATGACAGACAGATAAAAATAATTGTGTAAATTAATTATGA
Source organism: Petrolisthes manimaculis (assembly GCA_034508575.1). NCBI lineage: Eukaryota > Metazoa > Arthropoda > Malacostraca > Decapoda > Porcellanidae > Petrolisthes > Petrolisthes manimaculis. The sequence continues at coordinate 62,309 of JAWZYT010005312.1, forward strand.
CCTAGACCAAAGGTTTTTTATGACATCATAGTAAAATATAATAAATACAGTAAAACCAAAATTAATTAGTAAACCAAACCAAAGGAAACAGTAAACTAAAAGCAAACTAAAACTAAATGAACAGTAAAACTCTCATTAAAGTTAAAAAAAAACAAAGCAAAAAACAGTAAAAAATAAAACAATAAAAGGAAACGGTAAATCAAAATCAGACTTAAAATTAACTGACTCAGCAAAAGTTTATGCAAAGTTAGAAACCCGTAAAAAATATAAGCAAAAACAAAAATTAAAATGCAACATTAAAACTCTATACAAAGATGTGTGTGTGTGAGTGTGTGTGTGTGTGTATTAGAGGGAATGTGTGTGTGTGTGTTTGTTTGTAGGCTTCTGATTCCTCCAAACTATTCCACAAAACAACCTCCCTTCATATGTGTGTGTGTGTGTTTCGTGGTATTATTTGGAGGACTTATTTACTCCAAGTTAACCATCAACATTGTACTCTCTCTTCAGGGGGTGTGGGAGTAGGGGACAGGCTTTGGGGGGGGACTGGGGGGTGCAGGAGTAGGGGACAGGCTTGGGGGGTGACTGGGGGGGGGTGCGGGATTAGGGGGAAAGGCTTGGGGGTGGGTAGAAAGCCTGTCCCCTATTCCCACACACCCCCTAACCCCCCCAAGCCTGTCCCCCTACTCCTGCACCCCCCTAAACCCCCCCAAGCCTGTCCCCCTATTCTCGCACCCCCTTGATATAGACTTGACATACACACAGACAGACAGTTACATTGGAGTGCCTTGATTCCTCCAAAGTATGCCAGGAAACACGACCACAGGAATAAAAATAATGGTGTTCTGTTGCCTGGAATAGATTGGAGGAATAATTTACTCCAGATATTCTTATGTTGGTGAATTGGAAGGTCTGGGATTTATTATTATTATTATTTTTATTATTATTATTATTATTGTTGTTATTGTTATTATTATTATTTTTATTATTATTATTATTTTTATTATTATTATTATTTTTATTATTATTATTATTATTATTATTTTTATTATTATTATTATTATTATTATTTTTATTATTATTGTTATTATTATTATTATTATTATTATTATTATTATTATTATTATTAGGTGCTGTTAAATTATACACATGTTTGTTTTTTATTACCAAGATATTTACTACAATGGAAGGAAAGTGTGGGTGGATATTATTATTATTATTATGTATTTGTTGTTGTTGTTTTGTGTGTGTTGTTGTGTATGTGTGTGTATGTATGTCAGTTGGTCCAGATTTATATATATTGGAGCATCTGGATTCCTCCAAACTATGTCAGGAAACACCATGACAATGTGTGTGTATGTGTGTGTGTGTTTCTCTCTCTCCGTGTATACAGTATGTGTGTGTGTTTCTCTGTGTGTGTGTGTATGAAAATAGGAGGCTTCTGATTCCTCCTGACCAAACCACCTCCTTCCATATAGGTGTATGTGTGTGTGTATATTATTCCTATGTGTGTGTGTGTGTGTGTGTATATTATTCCTATGTGTGTGTGTGTGTGTGTGTGTGTGTGTTTGAAGGCTTCTGATTCCTCCTTCCCTAATATCAACCTAATTGTCCTGCTGTATGTGATTTATATAATATACAGTTTGTATGTGTGTACGTACAGTCTAATTTGTATGTACAGTTGTGGTCAATAATAATCATTCACATATGGGTATCTCAAACCATTTATTGTCTAATGTTGTTGTTGTTGTTGTTGTTGTATAAGTTGTTTTATTTCTGTTAACATACACGGACACACACACACATACACACTTAATTTAACACTCAATAATTTGAAGGACTCATTATTATTATGTATGTTGTATTTATTAGGTTATTTGTTTGTATGTTGGTAAATACACTCAAACATACAAAGATTTTAATATTAATTTAATCTGTTTATTTTAGATGTGTAGAGAGGAGAGAAGAAGAGAGAAAGAAGAGGAAGAGAGAAGAAGAAAGAAGGGAGGAGAAGAACAAGAGAGAAGGAAGAAGAAGAGAGGGAGATAGAGAGAAGAAGAAAGAAGGGGGGAGAAGGAAGGAGAAGAGAGAGAATACACAATAAAGAAGAAGAGAGGATAGAAAGAGGAGGACAAGAAAGAAAGAAGGGAGGAGGAGAGAAGATAAATAGAGGAAGAGAAGAGACAAGAGAGAAAGAAGGAAGGGAGAAGTTGAACAACAACAACAACAACAAAAGTTAAGTGTTTATGGAATTAGTGTTGTATGTGTGTGTGTGTATGTATGTATGTATGTATGTCAGTGTGTGTATTGTTGTAGTTGTGTGTATGTGTGTGTGTGTGTCAGTGTATGTGTATGTATGTGTGTGTGTCTGTATATGTATGTGTGTGTGTATATATGTCAGTGTATGTCAGTGTGTGTGTGTCAGTTGGTCCAGATTTATATATATTGTAGCATCTTGTTTCCTCCAAAGTATACCAGGAAACACCATGACAATGTGTGTGTGTTCCTGTGTGTGTATGTGTTTCTCTCTCTCTCTCTCTGTGTATGTGTTCCTCTCTGTCTGTGTGTCTCTCTCTGTGTGTGTATGTGTGTATGTAAATTGGAGGCTTCTGATTCCTCCTGACCAAACCACCGCTTTCCATATAGGTGTGTGTGTGTGTGTATTATTTATGTATGTGTGTGTATATTATTCCTGTGTGTGTGTGTGTGTATTATTTCTGTATGTGTGTGTATTATTCCTGTGTGTGTGTGTGTATTATTTCTGTATGTGTGTGTATTATTCCTGTGTGTGTGTGTGTATATTATTTCTGTATGTGTGTGTATTATTTCTGTGCGTGTGTGCATATTATTCGTGTGTGTGTGTGTGTGTGTGTGTGTATTATTTCTGTGTGTGTGTGTGTATTATTCCTGTGTGTGTGTGTGTGTATTATTCCTGTGTGTGTGTGTGTGTGTGTGTGTGTATTATTTCTGTGTGTGTGTGTGTGTATTATTCCTGTGTGTGTGTGTGTGTGTGTGTGTGTGTGTGTGTGTTTGGAGGCTTCTGATTCCTCTTTCCATATAGGTGTGTGTGTGTGTGTATTATTCCTGTGTAATAATAATAATAATAATAATAATAATGGGTTTATTAAAAAGTAGCAGGTGGGAGGCTGAAAATATACATGTAACATAAAACACTAATGATAAAAATGAGAATGAACACAAGTGAAAGCAGGAAAACAAAAAAACAAAGACACAATTAAATGAAACTTAAATACATACAAGTAAACATACACACATAAATACATACAGACATATAAATACACATATATACACATATACACACACATACATGTATATACATATATATATACATACACATACATATATATATATACATACATATACATACACACACACATACACATACACATACACACACACATACACATACACATACACATACACATACATATACATATATACAAACATACAAACAATACATATAAATAAACATACACACACATGTGTGTGTGTGTGTGTGTGTGTGTGTGTTTGGAGGCTTCTGATTCCTCTTTCCATATAGGTGTGTGTGTGTGTGTGTGTGTGTGTGTGTGTGTGTGTGTGTGTGTGTGTGTGTGTGTGTGTGTTTGGAGGCTTCTGATTCCTCTTTCCATATAGGTGTGTGTGTGTGTATTATTTATGTATGTATGTGTGTGTGTGTGTGTGTGTTTGGAGGCTTCTGATTCCTCCTTCCATATAGGTGTGTGTGTGTGTTTCGTGACAATATTTGAAGGACCCATTTTCCTCTAATTTCTTTTTAGTGTGTATGTATGTGTGTGTTAGAAGGATAGTGTATGTATGTATGTATGTATGTTTGTGTGTGTATATGTGTGTTCTAAGGGTGGTGTGTGTGTGTTAGAAGGATAGTGTATGTATGTATGTATGTTTGTGTGTGTATATGTGTGTTAGAAAGATAGTGTATGTACTGTATGTATGTATGTATGTTTGTGTGTGTATATGTGTGTTCTAAGGGTAGTGTGTGTGTGTTAGAAGGATAGTGTGTGTATGTATGTTTGTGTGTGTATGTATGTGTGTTATTATACTAATTATACAGTATGATTTATATAATATACACTTTGTATGTATGTATGTATGTAGCTTGGGGGAAAAATAATTTGAAGGACTCATTTATTTATTATTATTATTTTTTTAGTGTGTATGTATAGATTGTATGTATGTATGTATAGATTGTATGTATGTATAGTTTATATGTATAGTATGTATGTATGTATGTATGTAGTTTGAATTTATAATTATTTATACTCCAACACACACAAAGGTTTAACACTAATTTTAATCTGTTTATTTTATAGGTGTGTAGAGAGGAGAGAAGAGACAAGAAAGAAGGAGAGAAGAAAGGAAGGAAGGAAGGAGGGAGGAGAGAAGAAAGGAAGGAGAGAAGAAAGGAAGGAAGGAGAAGACAAGAAAGAAGGAGAGAAGAAAGGAAGGAAGGAAGGAAGGAGGAGAGAAGAAAGGAAGGAAGGAAGGAGGGAGGAGAGAAGAAAGGAAGGAAGGAAGGAGAAGAAAAAAAAGATAGAGATAGAGAGAGGAGAGAAGCCATCACTCAGATTAAACTTTAATTAAGGTAAGGTTAGGTTTTGGTAGTAATATTAATTAATGGTGAATTAATTCATTAATTAATTTAAATTGACAATAAAAGTCATCACTCGACACATTAAAGTTAATTATTAAGGTAGTTTGAGTTAAGTCATTATAATTAGTTAATTAATATAAAATTAATCCTTTAATTAAACCTACAATGAGAATAATTAAATTATACAGAATTAATAGTAAATTTTATAAGTTGTTTTGTTAATCTATTTTTGTATTAATAAAAATAATAATAATAAAAATAATAATAATAACAATAGTGATAATAATTTGAAGGACTCGTTTATTTGTTATTATTATTATTTATATTTATTAGTTTGTATGTATGTTAGAAATATATTGTACTCAAACACACAAAGATTTAATATTAATTAATGTATTTATTTTACAGGTGTGAAGAGAGAGAGAGGAGAGAAGAGAGAAGAAAGGAGGAGGAGGAGAGAGAGAGAGAGAGAGAGGGAGAACAAGAACAAGAACAAGGAGGGAGGAGAGAACAAGAACACACAGAGGAGAACAAGAAGAACAAGAACAAGAAGAGAAAGAGA
>JAWZYT010005312.1:70000-92500 GCA_034508575.1 Petrolisthes manimaculis
CTTACATTAGAGTAGAAGCTGAATGCATTTAGGATCCTCATACTGTATATATTTCTGTGACAATTTGACTCTGATTAACACCAGTCAATTTTTTTTATTCATTAATCAGAATTGACTTCTTACCATTTTGTGTCTAGGATAAGTATCAGTCATTTAGGACTTGGATATGTGAAGTATTTGAGTCCCATAGACTAGCATATCATATTACCAAAACCTGTGTGTCTAATACAAATACTGGTAGTTTAAATAATATAAATAATGGAGACCATATGTCTGAAACATAGGAACACAATATACAGACCACTTTTACACTCAATAGCATTATGCACGATATTTAAAGATGAGCATGATCTATGCATGAGAAAGTTGACAATGAGTTCTGGGGACAGGGAAGGACAAGCTATAGGATTGTCTAGCAGTGCAAGTTTTATTCTAAAATCTTATAAAAAGACTCTTCTGCCCTGGTCACACCCATTAGAAAGAATAAACTAATGATGATGAACTATAAAGAATGCATCTAGACTATTAGACTACAAGTATTACACAAGCTATAAATATAATATTATGCCTGGACTTTATTTTAGCCCAAACATATTGTGCAAACAGGGAGCACAAGTTCCAGGTTTTTGTTGAAGCAGTTATCAATACAGTACACCAAATAATTAAACATTACAGTAATACATTATGAGGGTGTGATTACTTTATGATTAATGGTAATAATACATGCATTTAGCTTGGAAGGAAATAATTAATATGAGACATGGTAAGGGGAACAGAGAGAGAGAGAGAGAGAGAAATGAGATAGGAAGGGTGAGAACAAAAGAGTCAAAGGAAGACAAAGACACAGTAGGGGAAGGAGAGGAACCAATGGAAAAGTAAGGGAGTAAAGGACTTGGTGTGAGAGTGGAAGAGAGAGGAAGAGCAGGGTGAAAGGAAGAGGTGTAAGGAAGGAGGGAGGGAGGGAGGGAGGGAGGAAGAAAAGGAAGGAGAGAGAGAGAGGAATCAATAGAGCTGTGGGACGACTGAGACAAAGGGAGATGGACAAATGTTACTACTGTATACTGTACATTAATTATATTATCATTATCTATGTAAAACTGTCATTAGGCACAACTTTAACAATTGCAGAATTATATAGTAACTGAAAATGCTCCCAGGTTATCAAATTAAGAGGATGAGTTGTATATTATATCATGGAAAAGGATAAATTATTAGGGAGTTAGTCTTTCAGGTTATCAAATCCATTGTGCAATGGCACCATACTGAAGTTTAAAGTATTTAGACATGCACATATTCGTTACTAATATTCAATAAAATATTACATTAAAACATTCTGGTAACTTGATACTGGTTCTGTATCTATTTTAGGCTTGTCTAAGCACATGTATGAACAGAATACAGTACAGTACAGTACATATAAATGAGACCCTTAACCATACCTACAGTATGTGTGGTCTCAGTACATATTAACTACATCATAAAAATCCCCATCCCCATCTTAATCAAACCACACCCAATTTACCCATAAACAAGCATGCCCGTACCTAAGGCTCGAGGGCCACGAAGCAGTTCCTCATCACGGGCAGGGTGGAACTCCTCCTCCTCATCATCATCATAGTCCTCAAACTCATCAATTGGACATGAGGTAGATCTGTGATAAATGAAGAACAAAGCAAATACTGGATTAAAATTACTCAAATAAGCAGAAGTAATTAACCCAACCAGTTCATATGTACTGTATTATATTGCTGGTGTTGCACTCTTTCTTCAGAGGGAAAATAATTACTGTAGAATGTATTTTAGTACATGTACATAAACTCTCTCCATATATTGCCATGGAAGGGACCGCACGTTGAGGTACCTATGGTAAACTGATTATAAAAGATTACTCATTATATGCATCAGTATTAATCTGTTTACAAAGTCCATGCACTGAATGTAGTAAACTTTACATATACTAGTATACTGTACCTTTTAAGGATTTTCATGCCAGAATATTTGTCAATTATACAGACAAAGTGTACAATTCATATTTTTTACTGCAATGTTTCTAGTGTAACTGTATGACAGTCATAAGAAGAAAAGAGCACCTTTGTAGTATCATTAATGGGTACCAAAGGAACAAGCCATATACAGTACAGTATATTGATTTTAATCCACACACCAGTTCATGGCAGAAAAGTTCATATGCTACTGTATATGTTTAATGTGGTTATGCTTGCAGGAATTGTGGCTACTGTACTGTACTACAAATTATGCTTTACATGTTCATTATGTGTTTCTTGATATCAATATACATTAGGTAAATAAACAATGTCTTTCTCATTCTATATACAAAATTCCTTGCAAACATTTTTCATCCTGTTCTATCTCTCACTATTACTTTTACTTCATATACAAAATAAAAATACTATATAAAGAGCAAGAGAGAACCTCCACCAACACAAAACTCTGCAACACCACACTCCACCAACACAAGGACAAATCAGTGCTTCATTGTTCACTGGTGGTGGATTAATCACGCCCCATCCCACCATAGCGGCCCAGGGAAGACCCGAGGGTGGCAGTGCAGTGAGATAAAAGACCAATTACTGCCAGGTTTGCTAATTACCAGCCTGGACTCTGGGTGAATATTGGTGCACTTTTTTTTACTATTTTGTTGACGGTGAAAAAAAAGAGTTCATATTAATGCTCCATTTTTCTGTTGGGATTTGGCTTAACAAAAATGTTAATTACAATCTTTGAAGACTAAAATATTAAGGGAGTTGTCCCCTGTTTATAAAGAAGGCTAGCATTAAATTCTACAATACAGTATTTACAAAAATAGTGCAGTATTCAGCCATGATGAAAACCGTTCGGGTACAGTATGTGTAAAACACAAACTGCCACTGTAAACTATTTTAAATAACATTATCTTCTTAATTAGCCTATGACTCTTGGGAAGGCACAACAATAACCTACTCTCATTAGACTACATAAAGGAGTGAAGCCGTGGAATGAAGTCTAGTCTGGGCTCCAAAGTACGTGAACATTGTGAAGCCAAGGCAGTTCATTTATCATTTTATACTGTACTGTATATTGTTTATTATTATCATTATCATTATTACTGTATCATTATTATTTTTTATTATCATTTTATTATTATGTACTATTATCATTACTATTATTGTTATTGTCATTATAATAATAATAATAATAATTATTATTATTATTATTTTTATCATTATCATTGTTGTCATCATTATTGCTTTATTATTGTTAACACAAGAACACATAGTAATGAAATCAGTCACCCTCAAAAGCTTGCTTCATGCCAAGTTCTGTGAGCCACTAATCCTCTTGCCTAGAGAACTGGGGTGAAGTTGAGGATTCCATGTATACTACAATGCTCACTTTTTCCCACCCGCCACCATGTGCATTATACAAAATTTGAAAATCATCATCACTTTGGATTACTTCACTTAGATCATCTACTGTGTTGGTAAATTGTACCATATTCTAAATTATACATTTGGAAAGTTGAAGTTTATTATTTAAAAAAAATTGTGTTCTCATCGATACTTTCACACCATGAATATTTGTTATTACTGATTTAGAAAGTAAACATTTGATACAAACATATCCATCATCAGAGAAAGTGCATACAATATTTCTTCTGAAGTAGAAGAGACTGGGGTATTTAGTGCTACCCGTTCAAAGATTCCTCATAAATGGCATACTGCAAGTTTGTGTTTTTTCACCATAAAACAATCACACTCACCTTGACAGGCTGGGTGAAAAGGACTGAGGATACAATGGAGGACAGAAGAGCTGTGAGCCACTTAGTTACTTTGGCATTACCAAACTGAATGCCATATGCCCAGAGGAAGAAGACAGCAGTACCGATGCTAACAGCACACAGGAACCAAGCCACCAGTACAAACCACCAGGGCAGGCTCAACTTTCTTCGTCGCCCCTGAGGAGTGACAGATAGTGGATCAGTACCAGATTGGGGAAAGAAAGTTTGAGAGAAGGGAAGTAACTGTCTGAAGGAGCCTAAGTTTAGCTAGAACTATTGTACCAATGTCTACAATTAGTTTTGAGCTTCTATGTCAATTTAAGTATAATACAGGTATGAATTTGAAGAACAGTTAGACAGAGAACCTAAGGATGACTTACCACTTTGTTCTTATCCTTGTCCTTCTCCTGTTGTGCAATGAGCTCCTTTAAGGAAACAGTTGAATTGAGAGTCGTGGGTTTAGGATCCAGGGAGTAAGAGAAATTTCCGCTACCCTCTGACTCCACATCGGGGCTGCTCGGCCAAACAGCTTGAGAAACTTCAACAACAACTGCATTAAAAAACAATACTTACCTTGATGTGGCTTCTTCCATGGCCAATCCCAAGATGGGATCATCTGATAATGAGTAATTCATCATTATGAAAGAATAAGTGTAACATAAATAAGAAGGGATTTTGTTTTACTTCAACTCGTAATTACATCACTATATTATAATGTTCCCATCATCATTAAAATAAAAAGGAGTCTCCATTACATCTCACATCCACTTTTCTACTTTAATACAAATAGCTCCCACCATATATCATGGATTAACACTATACACTGCAACCATAACTAACATTCACTTGTCATCACATCACATATCAACATTGAAAGTTCCTATCATGTCTCTCTCCCACAGGACATGCCATACCTGCACTTTCTCGCTGCTTTCTGAGAGCTATCTGCAGCCTGGACTCCTTCACCTTACGAGGGCGGGACTTGCGGAAGAAGAAAACAATAGCAAAAGAAGGCGGGAACACGATGAGGTTGCTGATGAATCCAATACCCAGGGCCTGAGGGGAAATACTGACAGGACCCAGCCTCAGTCCCCCACCGGCACCATCTTCTGGAACCTGGGGAAGGAATACATTTGCTAAACTTCTTGTATCTAGTTTTATAACACAGAATTTCAGTGAATTTTTACTTTGAGATCCAACTGGGTGCTAAAATGTCCAAACATGAGTGAGGAAACCCTGCCAAATCTAGTACAGTGGTTTGAAAAATGTGTTACCACCAACCTTCTGGTAGAACATGGCATTGACCAGCATGGAAAGGTACAGGAGAGCCATGCAGGAGGAGAGGCGCTGTACTCGGGTGAAGCGAGAGCGAGGTGGCCTCAGGAATACACTGAACCACAGATGGTCATCAGCCATGCTCTTGTCCACTGAGTGGGTGAATACATGAGACAGATCTCTCAGCTGTTCTTCACCAGCTACAGCAACAAGCCTGTCAATCTGAGAAAAGCAAGTATGGTAGCCGAGATAAGGAACTAGTCAGTATTTAAGCATACAGTACATTACAGTTAGTCAAAAGATACTTACCTGCCTGAAGCAATAAAAATTATGCAATAAGATGTACTGTATATGGTCAAAAGATGAAAAAATATTGAAACATATTAATAAAATGTGGTCAAAGAATAGAAAGATAATTATGTGGTCAATAATTAGCAATTCATTTAATTCTCCATTCTCTGCTTACCAGTCCATCACCCTCCTCAACGGCCAACCACTGATTGCAGATAAATTGGAACTGCTCGCCGGTCTGTATGTCCCGCACCACCATGTACCCCAAGAACCAAGAGCTGCTCCGACCCTTTCCACCATTGTCATGCCAGATCCTTAGGTAGTGCAGTGGCCCCAGTGGTCTGTTGAGGTGATAAATTACAATATGTTTATAAAATATACCATAGTCACAATATTTCTTGGGAAGTTAGTTTTCTTCTTGAGAAATATACCGTACATATATAAATATATCTTAACACAAAGATTGAACAGGACATCCAAATGTGTTACAAGCATCCCACCATTTCTCTAAACACACACCTCCCAACCATCATAAGCCAATTAGAAAATCTTGCCATAGAACAGCTGAAAGAACTAAAATATAATGTCTTCAGAAAGCTGTCTAAAAATTTGTCAGGAGGCTGGAGGCTACCAATTCCTCCAATTTGTGCCAAGAAAAACATGCTCAATACAGTTTACATTGTCTGCTTTGTCACCCAATGTGGAGGAATCAGAAGTCTCTTACTTAACAAAAAAAATACAAAGCCTTTATAACTCCTGCCCTGTCTCCTAGTCGTCCTCACCTGCTGGTGGCCATGAGGTAGTGATCCACAGATCCCCTGGTCAGAAGTGGACGGGAGGTTTCAGCTTCATTGAGAGTCTCGCTCCTTTCAATTATTTGTTTTATTCCCATCTACTGTGTATCGTTTATTATCTTTCATTCTCTAACTCTCCTTCTACTTTCTTCCACTTCCTCTCCTCATCTTTCCTCTCCACCCTCTCCTCTCCTCCATTTATCTCCCTTTCCTCTTCTCTCCCTGTCCACTTATCTCCCTGTCCACTTCTCTCCCTTTCCACTTCTCTCCCTTCTCCTTCTCTCCCTCCTTCTCTAGTTATGGTAATACAGTGCTGTAAATGTAAATACAAAATTTGGGACACACATGACCACGAAAGAAATATTATAACAGACTTCAAAAAGTGAGGGATTTATAAAATTTGAGAAGAAAAGCTTAAATAATAGAACCTGAGATGAAACAAATCCTGCATCACTCAATAAAAGGGAAGAGAATTTGAGAGATTCAAGAAAGAGTATATACATATCCCATGATACCTATGACTACAGGGTATAACATGAAACTCTATAAAAAGAGAAGAACACAACTTGTGACAAGACCTTGGACTTGGTGCCAGCATTGGGGATGTGAGGACATACAGATACTGGTCACTGGGTTCGTTGTCAGCCACCTTCTCCACATCTCTTCGATCCTTGCAGAGAGAGAGACAATATAAACAATTCATATTGATTATATGGTATTCCTCTTTCTTAAAAGATTGGAATTTGTTATTACCAGTTATCCTCATTTGAAGAAAAAACGGGTTGTTATGAAGTAGTCATAGAAACCCTGGCAAGATTCACATTATCCTTGTATGCACCACCATATAATGTAACCCAAAAGACTCACCTTGATCCTAGCGTACACAAGGCCTATGAAGTACAAGGCAAGGGATATAATCAGCGTAAGATAGATGGTGAGGTTGTCCAAGAAGCCAGCATTAGCAAAGACATAGGAAAAGTCGATGGCATTGGGGGCAACAAAGAAACCGGAACCGAAGGAAGTGAGATGGTTGCAGGCACAAGTGGTTATGGTTGTATTGGCTCCCACAACCTGTAGGGATAAGGTTCATCATGGTTATCAAATATTAAAAAAATCTGGCACTAAATACTGTACAGTACTGTACTAAAGGGTGTTTCATGTCCTTACTTAAGTCCACATCATCACAATCATAAATACTGTATGATGATAGGGGAACACAAACTGGAAGAATATCTCTCTCAATAGTTAGTTGAAGAAAAGAACTTCAGTCACTATAATTTGCATTTAACAACTGAAAAATCAATTGGTGAAAATCTAATGTTTCTGGCAAACATGAAAATTGCATTCTATAGACTAAATAATATACTATAAGTCTTTTTTTCTAAGGAGATTTAAGCTATGAAGATAGACTGACAAATTTGGAATAATTTACAGGATGAAGTCGTGTACAGTATGAAGCTAGTTCTCAAAATTATATAAGTAAGAACATACATCATGTAGACAAAAGAGACTTGCAGGATTATCCTATACTTTACTGTACTGCATGCATTATACTTAATTATGCTTCAGTATGAATTAACAATGCCAAAGGTATTCTTTCCTATACAGTAGTAGGCCATATACAAAGACATTTTCCCAGTTAGGCTAGCAGACAAACAAAATTGTTATTCTTTGTGTATTATAATGTTCTGCCACATTCTGCAATTTAAAATTATCCGTATATTTAATTCTCTTCTTCAAAGATATATATTCTATAACATATTCAAACCTTCATTGCTTAAAATTCCACTCTTATCACTGTTATACAAGTGAGTGTCACCATTAAGTTTTGCCTATCCTATAATATTTAATAAATATGTAATAAAGAAATATATTTATTTTTCAGTCCACTCCTCAGAAGTTTACTTACTCTGCATCCCTCACTACTCCAGCTTAGCGTCTCCTTGTTGAAGAAAAGGCAGGAGGACACAAAGGACGAGAAGGAGTAGCTCTCGTTGAAACCCGTGGCAAAGCTGTATATAAAGGTGCCGGGGGGGGGGAGGGTCCTCAAAGCAGGGATGCTCTTCTTGCTGGAGGGTGAATATCAAAGGGGTAACATGGAATATAAAATGTTTTAGTAAATTAGAGGGGAATGATTTCTTTAAAATGGATAAAGAAATTACAGTAGAACGCTCAGTCTGAGTCTGTGTGTTCTTATGTGTGATACAATGTGAAAGAACTGGTAGCAACATAAAAAATTTGGACATCTTACTGCTGTACAACTCAAGCAGAATTATTTAAACTTCCATCTTATAGAGTTAACTCCATCAATCTCCTCTTTGTGGGCCCTACACAGGAATAGTCTTAATTAAGATTGACAATGACCATGTTCTAGTACAGTATGATGGTTACATGATATACTGTTCAATATTCACTTACCACAGCCTCAGTCATGTTGTAGTGTCCAATACCGATGGAATATGTCCCGGTGGCCTCCCCTATTGTCTCAGAGTCCAGAAATAGCTCATAGAATCCTGTGTCTGGTGAGGGGAGAGAAGAGAATACCATTAATAATTACTTTTGGTACCATGCGGAAAATAGACCATTACGTATGACAAACACGGCAGATGAGAAGAATGAACAAAGTTTAAGCATACAGAAGCTGGATATCAGTAAAGAAGGAAAAAAGATTATAGCACCGCATCAGGAGATAATGGAGTTAGTGGCTTCTTTGCTAACACAACTTGGGATGGCATTAACTTTAGTTCTGAGTACAAGTACAGGAATTTTTCTGGTACCTAATACAATAATCCCATTGATGATTGTTTTTAAACAGAATTACATCTACTCTTTCAGACTAACATATTTTAAGTCCATTAAGAGAAAGTCCATTGACAGAACAAGATATGTTGTGACTTCCTGTCCAGTTCCTGTCTGGTATCTTTCAAGTCAGGCAAGTTATGAATCAGCAAATTAGTAAATTCCTACAAGTTACTAACATTCTTTTCAGCAATGCTTAATCAGTTTATTAGTGTCAATTATTAAAGAACTAGTAATAAAATAAGTTTGGAAAGCAATAGGAAGTACAGTACAAGATACAAACTTGGTTGAAAGAGCATAAAGGGATTAATACCGGAGAAAAAAATATTATTGAGAGAATTTTTGAAACGGTTCTACTGCATCTTCTGACCTCCAATTGAACTAAACTGAAAGTCTCCCACTATGTAGGCCTACTGTACTTACCAGGGTGATAGTTAAGTTCATTGAAATAGAGGAGATTTTCAGTGTGTTCAAGAGAACCATTGAGCTCCGAGGAAGACCAGGCCAGGACCCACTGGCTGGCATCAGACTGGTTGCTGGGGCTCACAAGGACTGACACTCCCAAGTTGGGTAGTGGCACTTCTACCTTGTGTATGCTCAGAGGCATTGTATTCGACACTCGTGGCTCTGGTGGAGAGGGAAATATGGTACTGTATAGTAAAGGTATTGCACAATATTCTGGATTTTATTTTACATTTGGCTTTGGTCCTAGGCTTCAAGCACGTGCAAAGGATCTATGCCTATCTCTCCGTCTCATTTTATCTAAGTACAGTAAGTCTATTTTTCTATTGGCTTAAATACTTATAAATTTGTCAGTTTACATTTAATTATCTCTTTCTTTACAAGCCTGCTGATTAATACTCGGAGCTTTGGCAGAAAAGTATGTTGTTTTTGTTGTTGTTGATATTATTTATCTATGTATCCTCCTACTTACTCAGTTTTATTCTATCTACATATCTGTACAGTACACTTATTTTTACTCTTTCTATCCAGTTGACACTTGAGGATCTAACAGAGGAAAGATATAAAGTACCTGTACAGTATATTCATGCCCATAAAAGCAATACCAATATATCGGTTCAGTTATCCTTCCATCTGTCTATCTATCCCCAACCAATGAATCTTGCAGTGTGGTCCTCTCCCCTTGAAAAATGTAGGACTGATCAAATTGGATTTAAAATTGAAATGAACTTTTATACAGACATTTTAGAACAGCAATAATTTAAAATAAATTATTTAGGACAAAAAGGACTTATAATGAAGTCAGAACAGAATTTTTTTGAAAACAAAGTGTCAGACAGAAAGAAAATATAAAACAAGTGTAGAAAACTTTGAACCATAATACAGATGATGAAAACAACAGAAGTAATGTGAAACATAATTTACTGATTATCAAGATAACACTACTAGAAATGCAACAACTGGGCTTATCTGCCACCAGAAAAGGTATAAAGGAGGGTTTGAAAACTCTACTCACCAACCACTTCCGGCTCTACACTCGAACCCTCGTCTCGGGGAATGTGTATGATGAAGTCTCTGGTAGCATTGTGAACAGGAAGGGGATGGGATGCAGCATCTACCAGACTAAGCTGCACTGTGGAAGAATCATCCCCCACCATAACCATGTACCTGGTTAGACCATTTAGCCATCTGTGGAAGATTTACTGAGGCAATATTAAAACTGTGGAAGTACAGTCCTATATTTAGTGTCTCAATAATATTCCTCCTGTACATCTCTTCTAGCTTGATTACCTAAACATAATGAAAGTGTAATGTAACACCTTTATGTGAATAATCAGCTGTTTCCTTTAACATAATACATTTATTAAATGCCAAAGATTATTACAAACAAGGCCCCCAGTTTCAGTTACTGGTATTTTAGTGGCATTTCTTCGACAACAAAGCCTCACCTGGATCCCCACAGTGATGGACTTGTTGGTGAGGCAATCGTCAGGTTCGCTTACAATGGAGCAGTAGCTGGGGAACACATATGTTGCTCCACCCACACCCACCACACGACCATCTAACTCTCCAGCGTCAAAGAAACCTGATAGAGGGAAATGAACTTACGGTACTTAGTTGCCCTAGGGAGATCCTTTATGGGGTCTCTGCAGACTCCAAGAAGCTGGCAGCAGATAATGTTGATGTATGACAACATATAATTAACTACCTCATGGAAATAGCAGAAGTAAGTTCCATTTATTCTTTTTCAGGATCACTACATACTTAAATCCTCACTCCCAGGTAACCATATTTTGCCACACCCTTTGTCTCAGTTTGTAAGCATAATATTACAGTTATTTTATAAGTATCTGTATTCTGTTGCAAACATTGATATTTAACAATAAATGGTCTAAACTCACTCTATATATCAGCCAAATATATACAATGTTTTGGGTTGTGGATAAATCCTTAATCATATTACAATTCAACTTACCAACAGCCATATTGACCCATATTTAACATACAAAGCTCCAATAGGTAAATGTTTGATACCACATTAATATATAACCAACACTTACCTTCTTATTGGCATCTTCATCTTCCTCTGAAGGTAAGTACTCTTCCTCCACCTCTTCCTCTTCTTCATCTTCAGTTTGGTTCCAAATTGACCTCCGCAACCTTCTCCTTGCCATTGCTACCATTTTTTCCGCCCTCTTTTCACTGGTGCCATTTCCTTTCTTCACATTTTTATTTACACCCTATGGGAGAAGAGCTTTATGAAGAGGATAAAAAGATGATTCAATAAAGAGAATGTGAGAAAAGGAAGCAGATTCAAAGAAAGAGTAATAGAGGTTTGTAAGTACAAAGAAACCTGGACCTATTCTTCCACAGCCACATCCTGTGGGGAAGTTTCTACAGGATGCAAGGTATTATAAAAACAATATCTCATGTATTCATTCTCATAACATAGAAGATTTTCTGGCATACTGTTCCCAGGATACAGCAAAGTGTTAGTGATATTTGACTGTTTGTTGAAGAGTATCAAACTATCACATCATTATGAAAACAATCATAATTACTATTCCCTTCCTTTCATCCCAACCTCATCCAGAGGTGATGCCTCTACCGGTAATTTATGAGTTGGCATTCATGATCTACATAAAATTATGGTATATTTAAGTATTTTTTATTCAATAACTTGAAAACTAGAGACAATATCATAGAACATTTTAACTTTAGAATTCCTTTCATTATTATATGAAGTGAGGATAGTTCTTGGGACATTACGTATATGACACAATAAATAAACCTTTTAATACTTCTCTAAGGTAACAGTTGCTATATTTTTTCTCCAACAATTATCTGCCCTACAATGCATGATACAGTTTTGAGCAAGTGTACCGTAAGGAGACTAGCAGTGGTAGCCAGAGCCCCAGCAGCAAAGTCCTTCTGTTGAGCCAGAGGGGCAGTGCTGTCTGCTGCCCCAGCCAATGTCTTCAAGGCTGCCACAGCACCTTCCTGGCTCTCCTTAGGTAATGGGTCAGCGATGGAGCCCAGGATGTTGTTCACCTGCATCAAGGAAAGATTTCTTGAGCAGGTAATATGGTAACTTGATGTGGAAGGAATGAAGAGATAACTAGTCTTACTATTGTATGTATGTTCTTATTAAAACATAAACAGACATAGTACAGTATCTTCCTCCTGCAATATTTTCTTATCACAATAGAGTGTGGTCATACTATATCCCTTCCTCCTTATATACAGTAATACTGTTCCCATATTATCAAGAGTTGAGTGTCACCTATTTTCTTCTTCTGTCTTAAGGATCCACAATGGAATTAATGGAGTATGTACCTATAAGCAATGATACATTTTATGATCTTCCTATACCAGATTAAATAGTGATTACTATACTGTACCTGTAGGACTTCATCCATGGAGGTGATAGAGAACTTGTCCACAGAACTGAGCATGTCCTTGTTCTTTTCCTGGGTTGCTGATGATTCATCTTCTTCCTCCTCATCATTTGCTTTGTTATCTGATATGAAGAGAGGACTTCAGTTACTAAATCTCCATTGGTGGAAATTCTATTCAGTAATTATCTAATACCAAAATATTAACAAAAACACTGTAATGTCAATTACAAGTACAGTATTATAATAATTATTATACTGTAGTACCGGTAATCAGTTGTAGTATTAGTGCGTTGTGTAGTAAAGGACAAGATATTTGGGAGGGTGAAAGGTTTGGATCAAAATGGTGCATGGTAGAAATCACAAGGAGGAGATGCACACATAAGTTAGGGGAAAATTTGGGTCGGTGGAGCAACTTTGTTGTGGAGGGTAGTGCATAGTTTCCTGTCATTATATATGGTATGGAAGTGTGAATGAATGTGTGCAAATGGGAGAGTGACTGATATAAAGAGAGAGTGGACACATTCTCTGGTGCTCTTGCTTGAGGGAGGGAGCTCTCAAGAGTGGTCGTTTTGAGTTGATTTTGTCTTTTATATTCATAACTATTATTCCAGATATCCAGGGTCTTTTCTTACTTCCTTTCCCTCTTTTGTCTAACCTTCAGAATTTTCAGCTTCCGAGGGCAGAGTGATGCCCATGAGTGACTTCTCAGCAACATATCCACACGGGTCTGATCCCTTGCACTTACTGCCTTCAATAGTGTTTTCCTGTAAGAGAATGATTGTGTACATTATAAATAAACATAGGAGAATTTCAATATGGAAAGAGTAAGGGGTTAGGAAGGGATAAACATGGAGTGGAGTTCTATACATAATAGATTTTAGGACAACTAGAAAGTGATATTTAGGTTATTTTTCAAATGGAACAGAATAATGTCTCATTTGTTCATGTTCTGTAATGTTTTGTTCATTAATGTGATAAACTACTGAATATGAAATTAACTTTCAACTATGAATCTCCAAATTCTTGCAGACTGTCTGTAGTATGATGATTAATGTGAAGGCATAATATTCAAAATATTTACATCTAAAACACTGATTACATGACACATAATACAGTATGAGGAATGATATGATAACTAAATTGTTCCATAGACTGTGTTCAGACATGTATTGCCTGATAATTGTCACTGTGTCCCTCCAATTTGAGAAGGGCTTGGCTTTACTTACCACTCAATCTGTATGAGTATAAAACCTTTGACATGGTTACAGTTGGCTCCACATTCTCATTACTTAATGTGAATGATTTTATTTGGATTTGTGTCACCATTTTTACCCACGAATGATCCTGCAAGTCAACTATTAGTTAGATGTTTGAGAAATGGAGTACATCAATATTATTATAAATCTGGAACACTAACCTGGTTTGATATTCTTTGAAGAGTTCCTGTGAGGGAAGAAGAGGAATGACAACAGTAGTCATGTACAAAGTTTCTGCTCCCAGCTGATCTGATACACCTGCCCACAGTGTTAGGTTGGCATAGGGCAATATCACCTTGGAACTGAATGTTAGAGTTACTTTTTCTCCTCGTTCAGTGGTGGCTGCAAGCAAGGACACAGTGTTTATCTTGATTGTTGCAAACATTGCTGCTACTACATACACATGCATGTATGTATGTATAAATGTAAATTACCAATATAAACAGACTTGAAGCATCAAAGCTAATGATAAGAACCAACATTAACACACAGACATAAACTAGAAAACAGATATAAAACAATTAGTGCATCATATATTTTGACAATAACTTACTGGTGAAAGAAAGGGATGGAGAAGAAGACTGATAACAAAATGGCAACAAAATTGAGAATAAAGAAGATTAAGTTAATCATTTGCTGATAAATGAAAAAAACATTAAAAATAATGTATTCCCTTACCAAAAAAGGAATACTTGGGTATTTCAAAACCCTCAGTAAGTGCAGTGACAATGAGGGTGGGTGGCTCTTCCCTTCCTACTCTCACCTCCACCTCAAAACTCCCCTCTTCCTCTTCCTCCTCCTCTTCATCCTTGTGTATGTCTTGCATCACCTCAGCAGTGCAGGTTCCTCCAACTGGTGCCTCATTGATCCTTATCCGCTGAAGAGCCAACCCTGTATCATAGAAAGTTGGTTTGATACACTCATCCTAACATGAAATAATATGAAATTGGAGTAAAGTATTATCAAGAGCAAATAATTTCTGATTTATGCAACCAAGGGCAAGTTTGTGAAAGTCATAGTAGTGAATTATGATAAAGAGATACATATATACATATTATTCATGTGAGGCACCAATTATGAAATACTGGTTTTATCATCAACTTTATCACCAACATTTCTTTCTCTCCTTCATCACTCATCCTCTGCCCTATCTGAGTTATTGTATACTCACCCTCAGATGTTTCTCCGGGCCGTGTGGCTGTCACTTGGACATCAAATGTACGGAACTGAGAGCCAAACTTGACCCAGAAATCATCCAGGAGAGCCAACTTCCGTTGATTCAATCCTGGCAAATGTGAAAAATACAACAGTTAATTTTATCTTTCTTACTAATGAAAGAAAGGGATGGAGAGGAAGACTGATGGACAGTTCCTTCATACTCAAATTTTTTTACTACAGTACTTTAATCAACTTACCTCTACTCTATTCTTTAAAATTACTATCTCCTCTTCTTCAATGACACACAACTTCATCTTTCCTCTCCTCACATTATTTTTGGTGCTTCTTTCTCTCACAACCTCTCCTGGAGTGATCACATTGCTTCTCTAGCTAAAACTGCCTCAAAGGTGTTTGGTGTGCTGCACAATTTCCATGAATTTTGTAAATCCACACAGCTGCTGTCTTTGTAAAGGGGTCTCATCCAACCAGTATGGAGTACAGTACAGCTTTGATATATGGGAGTATTAAATCCCTTTTGTCTCATTAATTCTCCCCATCATACTGACACTTCACCACAAAGTTGCACAATTCTCTCTCTCTTCTATCATTTTTACTGGACATTCTAAATTCATTCAAGTACACAACTGGTTATACCTAACTCTGAAATACTCTCCCTTCATCCATCTTTCCTCAACAATATGAGTTGTCCTCCTTCAAATGTAATGTGTATTGGCATTTTAAAAGAACTATTGTTTGATGACTTTAGACCTCCCTCACTCTATTTTAACTTTGGAAGTAAGAACATTAGGTGAGCTCCTTTCCTTTATTCCTCACCTTTCTCAGTAAAGCACTGTAGAGACAAAAACATGCACTTTACACACCTATAGCCACATCCATCACATCAAGGGGCTGAATCAGGGACCCGGCCAAAGGTACCTTCCCACAGCCATCCTCTCCCACAGCTTCTTCTCCAGCCTAAAGCAAAGAAGGGAGATCAAGAAGATATTTTTTAAATAGAAAATTGCAACATCCAGTAAGACTATTATGGAGGTCATATTAGGATTCAAAACTGATATTGTACAGTACCCTGAAAGCTAGAATAATAATTGATGCCACAATTATATCACTCATAAACAGATGCCGAGATAAAAGAGGGGTCCTACAATCCATAACATTTATGCAACCCTCCATCACCACACAAATTTTCTTCTAATCAAATCTGACACACAGGCCTCTCACAATCACAATCACACATGTCTCCCTCTCATTTTCACCATGCACTCCCCCCTCCCAAATCATTCGTACGGCTCTTCCACCACCTCCACCACACAGTCCTCCTTCTCACCTCCACAACACAGCCACTCTCCAGAATCAGCTTTTGTGGATTGACAAGCTGAGCGCCTTCCACCTGCCGACAGATCCAAGGGGGTGAGCAGGCTGACGTCAGGGTTGGTGGGTCACCCTCCACCACCTCCACTTCCACTCCTGTCCCACTAGTACGCCCGTCCTTGCTCCTTGTCTAGAGGAGTGACAAAAGAAGTTGTGTAATGCTAAAACTAGAGTATTTAATTAACTGATTTTATCTTTCCTCTGTATGTTTTTAATTATCAACTTAGCTTCCCAAAACTGGTTAAGTTAAGGCAAATTAGTATTTCATTCCTCTCCATCATTATGTCAACTATAGCCCCCTTCTTTTGAAATTCAGTAAATTATTGTACAGTATTTTTTCCTTACATATTACATAGGGGACTATTCTAATCCATGAAGTATTATAATAAAAGATAGACACTTTGCTATTGTGTTGTTTAACAGCTAACATTTTATATATAACCCGTGGTGAAAATACCCTGACCTTCTTATACTCCTTCTTTAGCAAATGCTTCATGCACATAGAAAATATTCAACTACCCTTCATTGCATCCAATACTCATCTCTACACACTGTAAATGAGGCTATAAAAACAAAGCTTGTGAACAAATTCAAGTAAGAGGCAACCATGAGCCTAGGTGTTTAAGTATAGGGAGCATATGTGTGTGTTAGCCAGAGCCTACAGTTGAGTAAATAAAGTAAATTAACTAGGCTGAATAGGTTAATGCCATTTCTGAAATTTAGAATAAATAAAGGTATAAATATAACTATGACATTTGACACTTTAAATTACATACCCATACCGTATTACTAATGATGTAAGGTTTTAAAAACAATTAC
Organism: Petrolisthes manimaculis; assembly: GCA_034508575.1. NCBI lineage: Eukaryota > Metazoa > Arthropoda > Malacostraca > Decapoda > Porcellanidae > Petrolisthes > Petrolisthes manimaculis. The sequence goes on from JAWZYT010005312.1 coordinate 87,420, forward strand.
TTACAGCAACTTCAATCTTGTATGTAATGTAAGGAGTCCTGAAGAGGTTGACACTAATGCTGAAGTTAGGGCTAGCATTAGACATCATGCCTGGTCCCTGTCCCCAACACCCTCCTCCCTCGTGTCCCTGCCCAGTGCCATACTCCTCCCTGCTGGTTGGTGGATCTGAGGTGACCTTCTCACCCTCTGATGGCAGCTCCTCCCCCTCAGTTACTGCTATTCATCTGTAACTTTCTCTCTCTCTCTCTCTCTCTCTCTCTCTCTCTCTCTCTCTCTCTCTCTGTGTGTGTGTGTGTGTGTGTGTGTGTGTGTGTGTGTGTGTGTGTGTGTGTGTGTGTGTGTGTGTGTGTGTGTGTGGTCCCATGTTGTATAATAGACATCTTCTCGGCATTGCCAGGTGAAGGACACCAGCTGCACAAGGAAGGGATACATTAAATGAATGATCAATTAAAAAACAAAACAAAAAACACTAATACCTGCAGTGGAACAACAAGCATGATCATATAAGGATTTGACCAACAGTAGTGCCAATTAACCAAGGTAAGTATTTAGCACAAATGGAGGTCAAAGATATGCAATTTGTAATGACATACCGGTACCTTAAGACATATTGTGAGTATAAAGCAGCATTATAATTGTCAGCCCAAGTTCTTTAGTTATGTAAAGAAAACTTTGTGACCCATTCAATATATCAAAATCAGCTGGAAATTACTTTAACAGATAAAATACAGTAGTACAATGCAGTACTACAAAATTAATAAAACTGGTAATGGTTTGTTAACATACTAGATAAATCTTAATTGTTTTTAATAAAATTTCATAGTATTCTTAGACATCAACTTGAAAATGATATATGTACTATATAATATAGACAAGCATGTTAATTTAGAAAAAAACAACTTTAAAATACTGTATTAACACTCAATAATACATTTACTACTCCTACAGCTGACAGCATAAATTCGCGTCCATCTCGTGTACTTAATAATGCTAATATGACCAGATAGTTGCATTCTGAACTAACAACATGTGTGATTTATCATATGTGAAGTATATGTCATCTCTACATTCAAATTGTGTTACAACATCAATACAGCTCATACATACTGTAGGTGTAAATGAAGTGAACTTATGCTGCCGACTGTACATACCATTCAGAGTTTTTCAAAATCTGAATGGCAATGTTTCATAGGTGAAGGCCAAAATTCCATTACAAAAATTAACACCAACAAAGCTGACAAGACTCACAGGGATTTCTGGGTAGTCGGGATCAAAAGAAAAGTGGCCAGGGTTGAGGTTGAGAGTCTGTAGGGTAGGCCTACCCCGACGTATCCTGGGAGCTCCCCCCTTCACTGCTACCACCACAAGATCACTTTTTCCCACATTTACCCCCGATTCACCAGTTATGGTTTCCCAAACCAACACTCCATCCTCATCTGTGAAAAGTGAATATGAAAAGGAAATCCATCTAGTGAGGTAGTATGCTTGATAGTACAGGTATGCCATAAACTCTGATAGTTAAACATCATTAAATATCCTACTTCCATTAGATTTACTATTACCAGTAATATCACAGAAACTTATTGATTATTGATACTACATGACCATGAAGCCATTACAGTATTAATTTCAACTCGGAGATATGTTTTGTTCTTAGTTTGAATGGGAAGCACAAACTTATTGCAGTATCCTGAATAACAATTCAGCTTCCTTTATGCAAAAGAGAGTGGAAGATTTACAGCTTTATGTACAGGTGAATACACATAAATGAGAGACAGATGTACAGTTAAACCTCGTTATTTCGGACCCCGTTATTTCGGATTTCGGTTATTCCGGACACAATCCGCTGGAGATTTTTTTTTGTCTGAATTTTGGTTTCTCTATTTTTTCCTATTATATTTTTTACATTATACAGTAGGTATATTATTTACACATCATTACATACCTATTTATGTATATATACAGTTGACTCTCGAATAAATCCGAGGAGTTCTTATACAAAATGAGTGAAATCATTATGAACATCATGTCTGCGAAGCGTGGGTGTGAAGCGTGGGTGTGTGTTGCCACCACTTCTCCCGCACTCCTTCCCCCCCCCCCCTACCCTCAGTCTCCATTCACCCTAGCTCAAGGGAATATAGGCCTAACATGGGTTGTCACCTTGTGTTTGACTCGCTCATTTTTAGTAATTTACGAGTTAACCACCAGCTTCATGCCAGGTGGTGCATTTACAAAACGGAAGGTCATATCCTTCCATAGAAAGAAGGAAGATGTTTCTCTAATAGATAAAGGAGAAGGAAACACCAGAGTACAGTATGGCTAATAAAATGTAAACAATCGATATCCCGTTATTTTCCCCCTTCCCCCTACCACCTAGACCACTACCACGCATGCGTGATTTGTTATCTTTACAAGCGCGGGTTGGAGACTTGGAGTGGTTGCGTATCACTACATCATTCTTGTTTTTATTAAACAGTATTAAATAGCTACTCTGATACGTCCCACTATACGATCACGGCAAGAAATAAACTCATCTCTTCACCACACAAGGTAAATAACATTTAGGTATATTATTTACACATCACTACATACCTATTTATGTAGATATATCTGTATTTTGTGTTAATTTTTGTACAAACTTTTTTTTTTTTTTTTTTTTTTTTATTTCGTACCCCTCGTAAAAATTCGTCGCAATTTCGGTCAAACCGCAAATACGGACACCCTCTCCCCCCTATTAGTCCGAAATAACGAGGTTCAACTGTATGTTTATCTTGAAATATACAGAAAAATATACTATTAATTTTAATATGATCATTTTGTAAAACATAGAAAAAATAGTGTGTTAATATTAATATTATCATTTTGTAAAACATAAAATATATATATATATATATATATATATATATATATATAAATAATGCTTTACTTACTGATGGTGTCGGTAATCTAAAATAAATATAAATGTTTCTAAATATAAATAAATTAATAAATATAAATAATGTTAATATAATATACTTACAGGTGGTGTAGGTAATCTAAAACCTTCTTGTTCAATACCAACTTTTGAACCTTTCTGACCCACTTTCCTCGTCACGGCAATAAGGTTGTCACTCGCACACTCTTCCAAATGTTTCTCAACCTCATCTGTAAAGTTAGTAATAATATAGTTAACTTATTTATGAATTTATCTTATTATTATTATTATAGTTAAGTTATTTATATGTAAAATTATTAATAATATAGTTAAGTTATTTATAAATGTATCTTATTATTATTAATATTATAGTTAAGTTATTTATATGTAAAGTTATTAATAATATAGTTAACTTATTTATAAATGTATCTTATTATTATTAATATAGTTAAGTTATTTATGAATGTATCTTATTATTATTATTATAACTATATAATTTATTAATATCATTTATTAATATAAGTACAGTACAGTATGGTAATATAATTTATTAGTAATATATTATAATATATATACACACACAGCCATATCTGTCCACTTCCCCACTACTGTATATATATATATACATACATACATATATATACATACCTGATTCAATAGTATGCATACGACTCATAAACAAACACACATACACACACACACACAGCCTATACACACATACACACACACACACACACACATAACATACATACATATATACATACCTGATTCCATAGTATGCATACGACTCATATATCTTCTAATACACACACACACACATAGCCTACACACACACACACACACACACACACATACATATACATACACACACACACACACACATACATATATACACACCTGATTCCATAGTATGCATACGACTCATATATCTTCTAATACGATCAAATGAAGGAAGTTGTTTGTGATTCCGTATTGTAGTGATGGCGTCCCATAAATGTTGACAATGTAACGGATCAGAACAACGTCTTATTGAGGACTTCATTGTGTTAAAACCTACAGACAAAACAAAACAAGATAAAGATTAAATATATACGTAGTAAGGAAAAGAATAAAAAGATTAAATATATACGTAGTAAGGAAAAGAATAAAGAGATTAAATATATATAAGAATAATAATTTACTGATGTCTTAAATAGAATATATATAATTATAATTTATTGATGATTTCATTGTGTTTATACCTAAAACAAGAGAAAACAAAAAAAATAAATAGATTAATAATTTACTGATATCTTAAATAGATTAAATATAATAATAATTTACTGATGCCTTAAATAGAATAAATGCATTAATAATTTGTTGAAGACTTCATTGTGTTAAAACCTAGAGAGAAAAGAAAAGAATAAAAAGATTAAATACAAGAATAATTTATATTGATAATTAAATATAATAATAACTTACTGATACCTTAAATAGATTAAATGCATTAATAATTTACTTCTAACTTCATTGTGTTATAGATTTGTATAAAAAGAAAAAAATATATATATACATTAAATATAATAATTATTTACTGATGTCTTAAATAGAATAGGCCTATATATATACAATTATAATTTAGAGATCTGTAGGAAAGAAAAACATTGAAGAGATTAAATATAATAATAATAATTTACTGATGACTTGTGCAGAAATAAAGGGACAGGCTTGGGGGGGGCTTAGGGGGGTGCGGGAATAAGGGGACAGGCTTGGGGGGGTGCGGGAATAAGGGGACAGGCTTGGGGGGGCTTAGGGGGGTGCGGGAATAAGGGGACAGGCTTGGGGGGGTGCGGGAATAAGGGGACAGGCTTGGGGGGGCTTAGGGGGGTGCGGGAATAAGGGGACAGGCTTGGAGGGGTGCGGGAATAAGGGGACAGGCTTGGAGGGGTGCGGGAATAAGGGGACAGGCTTGGGGGGGCTTGGAGGGGTGCGGGAATAAGGGGACAGGCTTGGAGGGGTGCGGGAATAAGGGGACAGGCTTGGGGGGGGAGTAGGGGACAGGCTTGGGGGGGGAGTAAGGGGGTGCAGGAGTAGGGGGACAGACAATAATAACAACAATAACAATAATAATAATAATAATAATAATTTTTACTAACCTTATATATAATGATAAAACATCCACTTTTAT
>JAWZYT010005312.1:102500-103534 GCA_034508575.1 Petrolisthes manimaculis
TTTCTTTCTTTCTTTCACTCAATCTCTCTTTCACACACATTTTTTTTTCTCTCACACACACACTATCTCTCTCTCTCTCATACATACATATATACATACATATATACATACATATATACACACACACACGCAAATATTCTTTCTCTCTTTCTTTTTCTCTCTCTTTTTCTCTCTCTCTTTAATGAAAAAATAATAATTTTCTTAGAATTATTTTAATAAAAGTAGGAAAATATATTCGTATTTTTTCTTTAATTCTTTTACTACGTTATAAATATTCGTTATAGAGATTATTATATATTTTGTTATAATGTAAAATATTAAGCTCTTTCTAATGGTAAAAACGCCATTATTATACGACTAATGGTTACTGAGATAATAATGGTTTTAATAGAATTATTTTAATATTATTATGCACAATTTAAAAAAAATATTATCATTATTTATATTATTTCATTATAAATATTCGTTATAGAGATTATTATATATTTTGTTATAATGTAAAATTTTACGCTCTTTCTAATGGTAAAAACGGATTTATTATACGAATAATGGTTATTGAGATAATAATGGTTTTATTAAAAAAAATATATATAATAATACAAAAAATAATATCAATAATAATAATAATGAGAGTGAGTGATAGAGAGAGAGAGAGAGAGAGTGTGTGAGAGAAATAGATAGATAGATAGAGAGAAAGAGAGAGAGAGAGAGAGAGAGAGAGAGAGAGAGAGAGTGAGAGAGAGTGTGTGTGTGTGTGTATGTATGAATGTGTGTGTGTGAGAGAGAGAAATAATAATAATAATAATAATAATAATAATAATAATAATAATAATAATAATGAGAGAGTGAGAGAGAATGTATGTGTGTGTGTGTGTGTGTGTGTAAGAGAATGTGAGGGAGGGAGAGAATGTGTGAGTGAGTGTGTGAGAGAGTGAGAGTGAGAATGTATGTATGTGTGTGTGAAAATGTATGTGTGTGTGTGAGAGAGAGAGAGTGAGAGTGAGAGAGTGAGAGAGAGAGAGTGTGTGTGAGAG
>JAWZYT010005313.1:0-10000 GCA_034508575.1 Petrolisthes manimaculis
TTATCTACACATATGCTAAACTTCATCTGAAAAAAAAAAAAAAAAAATATAATAATAATAAATTAATGATTAGACACGCAATTATTGAAGAACTGAAGTAAAATATTTAATAACTGTATCAATATTTCCTCCAGCCAATACCTTCACCACAAAAGTCTTGATTTATTGGAAATATTAACTAATTCCAGGTTATACGAATTTTCTGAGTCTGAGTCGAAGGAAAATTGGAAGGTAAAATGAGTCTTTCGAATATTGCCACGAAACACACACACACACACATACACACACACTCACACACCTAAATTGAAGGAGTGTGTTTCGTGGTATGGTCAGGAGGAATCAGAAGCCCTCCAATTCTTCTCGCATACACGTTTGTAGTTACATAATTATAGAGTAGGCTACAGTCTGAACCGAACCCGTTTTATTGCTCTATAATTATTAGTTTGGTACACTTCACCACAAATTACCCTCATATATACCACCAGTAATAAAAATGAAAGAGAGAGAGAGGAGAGAGAGAGAAGAAGAGAGAGAGAGAGAGAGAGAGAGAGAGAGAAAAGATGGCTGCGTGGGAGGGAGAAAGAAAGAGTAATGAGAGAGAGATAGAGGGAGAGAGATAGGAGAGAGAAAAAAAAAGATGGCTGTGTGGGAGGGAGAAAGGAAGGGTAAATTGTGTGTGTGTTGTGTGTGTGTGTGTGTGTGTGTGAGAGAGAGAGAGAGAGAATGGAGTGTTAATTAAAGAACCATAAATACAGAGTCGATATAACAGTACGGTATATAATGTGACTCGAGGGAAGAGGGGGGTGGGGGTGGGGGGGTTTGTTGATGATGGGGTTGGGGGGTTGTGGGGGTGGGGGGGGGGGTCTAGAGGTAGGTAGGGGTTTATATGTTGGGGGAGGGGGAAGTTTTGGGTGTTACTGATTCATCCAAATTTTGGCTTAAAACACAACATTTTCCTACACTCTATTATTATTATTATTATTTATCCTTGATTTTTTTCGGTAAATGTCCAAATTTTTTACTGACGAGGGTAAAAGAGAAAAAGAAAGATAGAGTGAGATGGGAAGGAAAAGGTAAGGGTAAAAGGGAGAGAGAGAGAGAGAGAGAGGAGAGAGAGAGAGAGAGAGAAGAGAGAGGATATGAGATAAGTAGGGTACCATGTAAGGTCCCACAACATTATTTTCCAGCTGGTTACCTATTTGATCACACCGCTGCTAAATGATAGCTCCCACTAACACTATACCCCCCTACCCTACCTCTCTTTTCCTCTCTCTCTTCTTTATCTTCTCCTTCCTATCTCTCTCTCTTCTTTATCCTTTCTTTCCTTCCTCTCACTCGCTCCTTTACTCTTCAATTCTCCATCCTACCTAATCATTCTTCTCTCTTCCTCTCTCTCTCACAGGCTATATACATTCCAACCATCCTTCTCTCTCTCTCTCCTCATCCAATCTCTTTCACACACACACACTTCATCTCTCTCCACCACCATCCTTCTCTCTCATCTACAAGCCTATCACCCCTCCCCTCCCTCCTTCCCTTCCCCACCCCTCCATTTTTTAATCAAGGGTATAGAGTGAAGAAAAGGTGGTTTACTATAGATAAGGAATAGTGAGTAAATAGGAAGATAGTGATAAAGTATAATATAGAAGTACAAATTGTATTTTTTTTCTATTTTCAAGTTTTTTCGTGGGACTATTTCTCTCTCTCTCCTCTCTCTCTCTCTCTCTCTCTCTCTTCTCTCTCTCACTCTTTTTCTTCCTCCTTCCCTCTCCTCCTTTCTTTCTCCCTTCCCTCCCTCTCTCCTTCCTCTCTCCTCCTTCCCTCTCTCTCTCATTCCCTATCTTCCTCCCTTCCCTTCCCTCCTAATTTTATCAAAGCCTTTCCTCCTATTTACATACCATTCCCTCATTTTCTCTCTCTCCCTCCTTCCTTCCTACCCTCACTATTCAGCTACCCTACCTACTTTCCTCCATCCCTAACTCATCCATCTCTCCCTCCCTCCCTCCATCGATCCTACCTAGTATTTACCTATAACTTACCCTCTCTCTCTCTCTTTTTTTTTTTTTGCTTACCTACTGTCATACATCCTTCCCTCCCTATTTACCCACATTTCTCTCTCTCTCTCTCTCTCTCTCTCTATTGATATCTTTCCCTCATTCCCTCCCTTCCTACCTCCTTCCTTGATTTTACCTTACCTACCTACCTACTATACCTAATAACCTACATGGGCTACCTACCTATTTAACCTCTATCCATACACTCACCCTCTTTTCTCTATCTTTCAATTCATCTATTTTCCTCCTTCTATCTCTCTTAATCCAAGCCTTCCGCATTATCATCATCATCATCTCTCTCTCTCTCTCTCTCTCTCTCTCTCTACTTTCCCATCCCAATACCTTCTCTCTCTCTCTCTCTCTCTCTCTCTCTCTCTCTCTCTCTCTCTATTTAACCTTACCTACTCACCAGCATCCATCCATCTTTACTTATCTCCCTCCCTCCATTCACCCTCCTTCATCATCATCTCTCCATCCATCTAAACCCTTCCTTATCATCCCTCCTCCAACCACACACACACACACACATCCCCCCTCTCTCCCCTACTCTTCCCCAATCAACCCCCCCCCCCTTCCCCACCTCTCTATCTAACCCTTCCTTATCATCCCCTCCTCCAACCACACACACACACACACATCCCCCCTCTCTCCCTACTCTTCCCCAATCAACCCCCCCCCTTCCCCACCTCTCTTATTTAAAATTACTACGGACTCAACGGGGCTATGGAGAGCTAATGTGTGTGTGTGTGTGTGTGTGTGTGTGTGTGTGTGTGTGTTGAGGGATAGGAGGAGTGAGAGGGTAAAGATAGGGATAGAGAGAAAGAGAAGGAGAGAGAGAGAGAGTAGGGGATGGGAGGTAAGAGAGAAAGGGAGAGGGGTGGAGGAGGTAAAGACAAGGAATAAGAGAATGAGAGAGAAGGATAATAAGGAAGATAGAAGGAGGGAAGGATAGAAAAAAGGATGATAAGGAATAGGAGGGAAGGATAAAGAGAAAGAAAGTTACCGTAGAACAGAAATGAATACAACAGCAACAGAGCTAACGTTACTTAAGAAACATTTTGGTTGAACTAAAAAAGGATAGATAGAGGTATACCGGTATGTGAACTGTGTGTTTGTGTGTGTGTGTGTGTGTGTGTGTGTGTTAAGTCTCTCTCCATCCATTCCTTCCTCATCATTCTCTCTCCATTCTCCCCTTTCTCTATGCCTCCCTCCATTCCTCCACACTCCTCTCTACCCTCTCTCCATTCCTCCACCTTTCTCTTTGCTTCTCTCCACTCCTCCACCTATCTCTATGCTTCCCTCCATTCCTCCACACTCCTCTCTACCTCCTCCACACCTCCACCTTCCTCCTGCAACACCACACAGGATGGGAAGTACGGCCCCAATGAGTATCAAGAGGTGGAAGTGACGATCCATCACCACTACCGAGCCTACAACTCCTAATCCTTCTCCTCACTCCTCTTCCTCCTTCTCCACTCCTCTTTGTCTTCTACCTTTCCCTCCATCTACTCTTCCTCCTCCTACCTTTACCTCAATCTCTTTTTTACCCTTTCTTTATACCTCTCTCTACATCTACTACTACTACTACTTCTTCATCTATTGCAACAACTACAACAACTACTACTACTACCAATACTACTACTGCTACTACCACTACTACTACTACTACCGGTACTACTACAACACCAACAACTACAGCTACTACTTACACCACCACCACCACTACTACTACTACTACCACCATTACTACCACTATTACTACCACTACTGGCAACTGGACCACATACCTCAACAAGCAATGTCAATGATGAGGAAGGGACACAAACAAGACAAGACTTTCTTATCACGAATGACATGCCAACTCAACACACACACACACACACACACACAATGACAGACACTAGACATCCTAAAACACATATATACCTGTACACACACACACACACACGCCTCGACAAAACGCTCCCTAACACACACATACACACACAGACGAAATTACCATCACACACACATACACACACACACAATGACAGACGCTAGACATCCTAAAATACATATATACCTGGTACACACACACACACACGCCTCGACAAAACGCTCCCTAACACACACAAACACACAAACAGACGAAATTCCCAACACACACAAAGAACAAGACACAAGCTTCCCAACACACACACACACACGAAAAAAACACAAAAAAACACAAAGAACAAAACACAAACTCCCCAACACACACACACACACAAAGAACAAGACACAAACTTCCCAACACACACACAAAAAAAAAAAAAAAAAAAAAAAAAAAAAAAAAAACACCAACACACACCGCAGCAGTCCATGTGATTTATGTGGAGGGATCCTTTCTACATTTGGTTGGGTGTCACCTTGGCTGGGTTCCTTCACAAGTCAATAAATATACTACTTTTATTTGGTCATGTGGAATCCAGGCTGCCCAGATCAATATTACAAACAATAGTGCTGTATTTTATTTTCCTTATCTTTTTTAACCTTTTTTTTTTGTATTGTTCCTGTATCCATGCGGTCTCATGGTGTAAATAAATCAATCTTCAACCTTGGATCCAACCCATACTTTTATCTTCGACTCTCCTCTCTAATCCCAAAGCACTTCACAAATTATAGTGCATTTTCTGAACTATTGCTGGTACTACTCCTTCTATACTCCTCTGTCCACATCCCTCTCCTTCTACTCCTATACTTACTCTCTCCACATCCCTCTCCTTCTACTCCTACACTAACTCTCTCCACATCCCTCTCCAATTCCTATACTTACTCTCTCCACATCCTCTCCTTCTACTCCTATACTTACTCTCTCCACATCCTTCTTCTCCTCCTTTTCTTAACTTTTCCAAATCCCCAACCAACCTTACAACCACCAAATCCCCCTCTTCCTCCCCAACCCCCAATCTCCAAATAATCCCACCAACCCCCTCCAAAACACTCCCTTCTTTCTCCTCTTCAACCGCCTCTCCACATCCCTTTTCTACTTTTCCTCCTCAATCCCCAATCCCAAGCCAACCCCTTCTTTCTTCCTACCTTCCTTCCCACCAAACCAACCCCTTCAATTCCCAACACAACCATCAACCCCTTCTTTCTTCCTACCTTCCTTCCAGCCAAACCAAGCCAAGCAGAGTGCAGAGAAAGACAGATAAGGACAACACGCACCGTCGCCACCCCGTCCCACACGTCATCCACACAATGACACGTTCCTCCCTCTGTGCCACCGCGCCCGGAGACATACATTACAAGCCGACCCACCCCCTCCACAACGTTGCCAGTACAGCCAACACCAACCAACCAACAACCAACCAACCACCTAGCTAGCTAACGTCAACATTGTCTCCTGTAATGCTGGACAATATACGGTATACGGGTGTTTTGGTGAACGTTTGTGCTTTGTTTTGTTTTGTTTTTATTTTTGGGGGTCGGGGTGGGTGGGGGTCTGAGGTAAAGGAATTGTATAGACAGTCAGTGCATGGGATAATACAGTATAATATCTATATCTCTATGCATTATCTTACTCATTACCATCATTATCATCATTATTATCATCACACGAAATAAAGACTAGTAAAAGGTAAGGTGAGATAGATAAGTGTTCACCTGACGAGCTGGATATTATTTTGAGGTTGTTGTGTGGCTGAGTTGGTATGGGTGACAACAACAACAACACAACAACACTGCCACCGACCAACCTCCAGCCATTACTTACCAACTTAAAACGCGGTGAGGTTTATAATCTGAAAATATTGGAATGTGAGTCGCCTCCCTTCTTGGTGGCAATAAATCGGGTGGAAATGAAGGAGGAAGCATGCAAGCAGCCAGCTGTCGCCTCTCGTCTGTCACACGGCGTCTAGTACTTGTGTGTGGCTGGGGTCTTTTATTTACTTGGCCCCCTACCCCTCCCTTGACATTGGCTGGCTGGCTGGCGCTCTCTCTCTCTCTCTCTCTCTCTGTATGTGTGTGTATGTATGTAACTCACTCACTCACTCACTCTCTCTCTCTCTCTCTCTCTCTCTCTCTCTCTCTCTCTCTCTCTCTCTCTCTCTCCCTCTCTCTTGGTGTCCTTCCTGGCCCTTTTCCCTATCCGCCCCTCAGGCACCACTTTCCTTGGCCTTATTCTTGACCCCATCAAAGACTCCTACTTGATCCTCTCTACACCCAAATTTCCAGTCACCCACCCAACCTTCCCAAACAAAACAAAAAATACAAAGGAAAAAAATAGAAGAAAATAACGCACACATACAGAGAGAGAGAGAGAGAGAGAGAGAGAGAGAGAGAGAGAGAGAGAGAGAGAGAGAGAGAGAGAGAGAGAGAGAGTGTGTGTGTTAGAATATCGGGGATCTGCAACTGTAACGCTACGTACAGTTAAAATACAGGTTTGGGTTACAGATGGACTGGTGGGTAGAGGGGAGGGGAGGGAAGGGAAGGACGAGTGGGGATGGGTGGGGTTGGGGAGGGGGTGGATAGGGAGAAAGAGAAGAAGGTACAGAAAGAGGTTAGGGAGGGATGAGTGGGGATAGGGAAGGAAGGAGTGAAAGAGGAGGTACAGAGAGGGATAGTGGGGATAGGAAAATAAAGAGAAAAGGGGGACAGAAAAAAAAGTGCTTCGTACAGAGAAAGTGAAGGGGTGAAACGGGAAGGGAAAGGGAAGAGAAAAAGGGGACACACACACACACACACAGAAAGGTGAGTCGAGGAAGAGGTTGTTGATAACGTGAAGGGGAAATAATAAAAGGAGAGGAGGGAAGCAAGGTTACAATGAAAGTGGCTCAGAGGAGAGAGATGTCGAGGATAAAGAAGGATACAGAAAAGAGAGAGAGAGAGAGAGAGAGAGAGAGAGAGAGAGAGAGAGAGAGAGACGAGCGATGGTACAGGGGTTAGTTAGCTATAAGAGATACAAGAGAGATATAATGGGTACAAAGAAGGTGTGGGGGTGGGGAGGAGAGAGTGAGTGAGCTAAGAATTACATACAGGTTTCAAAGAGATCTGTAGTACTTTTCCCCCTTCTTCCTTCCCTTCTCTCTCTCTCTCTCTCTCTCTGAACCTTATCCCTTTTACACCCTTCACTGCTCCCCCCTCCACCATAACACCCCCTCCCCCCTTCAACGGTGACTCATGCCACCAAAATTACAGCCTACAGTAGCAACAGCAGGAGAAAGGGGGGAGGGGGGTGTAAGGGGAGGGGATAGCAGGAGAAAGGTGGGGGGAAGGGGTGAAATGGGAGGGGGAGGAAGGGGGAAGGTGGGGTGGAGGGGTTTAGGAAGGGGGAAAGGGTGTAAGGGAAGGGGGATGATGGAAGGGATACAGGGTGAGGGGACTAAAGGGGACAGGGACATCAATAGGAAGGGAGTAAGGGATAGACAGAGAGAACTAGATGTTATGTAAGGAAAAGGGGGGTGATGGGGTTAATGATGGGGTGATGGGGTTGCAGTGTGAAGGGGTGAGGTGAGTGAAGGGGTATATAATATTGCAAGTGATGGGAAGAGAAGATAGAAAGAAGAAAAAGGGGATTGGGGTGAATGGATATGGAGAGATAGAAAGGAAAGGAGGTGGGTTGGGTGAATGGAAAGGAAGGGGATTGGGGTGAATGAAAGGAAGGGGATTGGGTGAATGGATAAGGAAGGGGGTTAGATGGGAAGTTGTGGTGAGGGGTATAGGAGGGGAAGTTACAGAAAGGGTGGGTTAGGTGGAATATTGTACAGCTGGTGTGTGTGTGTGTGTTTGTGTGTGTATGTGTATGTGTGTATGTGTGTGTGTGTGTGTGTGTATGTGTGTAAAACCGAAGAGAGAGACAAAAAGAAGGGATGAAAGGTGCCGGCCGGTATGCAAAGTGTGTGTGTGTGTGTGTGTGTGTGTGTGTGTGTGTGTGAGAGAGAGAGAGAGAGAGAGAGAGAGAGAGAGAAAGTAGGACAAGATAAGCTCATTCCTGTCTTATCTCGCCGACAATGCTCTCACACCTCGCTTACTCACTTCACTCACCCACTCGCTTACTCATTTATCTCACTCACTCACTCTTCCATTCTCATCTTACAATTTCACTCGCTCATTCACTTTACTCACCCTTTCGCTTACTCACTTCACTCATTAATTTCATTCACTCAATTCACTCATTCATTTTACTCACTTCACTCTTGTACTCAATTTTCTCAGTCATTTCATTCACTCACTCACTTCAAACACTTCGACTCGTAGTGTTACTCATCCTACTCGTCCCGTTACTCACTCATTCACTCGCTATAATGTTAATTTAACTTATATACTTACATTCTTAATAATCCTCTTTCTCAACGCCACTCGTTTTCCTCTTATTTAAAATATATACACACTCACACACACACACACACACACAGAGAGAGAGGGAGTGTATGTGTGTGTGTGTGTAAATAAAGTCATATAGGCCTAAACAGTGTATGTAAATAAAGTCATATAAGCAGAGAGCGAGAGTTTAAAGTCATATAACAGAGAGAGAGAGAGAGAGAGAGAGAGAGAGAGAGAGAGAGAGAGAGAGAGATGAATAGTTGATAAATTGTGTTGTAAATAAATTGATATAAACAGAGTGAAAGTTGAACAATGTTACCGTGGCCAATTCGATTCGTACACTGAATAATTGCTCTCCTCACTCTCACTCCCTGTCTCCCCTTTCCCTCACAATTACCTCTCCCATAATTACTGACCCAACGTCTCTCTCTCTCTCTCTCTCTCTCTCTCTTTCTCTCTCTCTCTCTCTCTCCATTCATCCTTATAACCATTTCTCTTTCTGTCAGCATTGATTATTTTCACTTCCCACTTTCATTACGACCCTTTCCTATCAACGACTACAACTACTACTACTACTACTACATACAACACACGACCCCTTCCTATCAACAACTAAACGACTACTACTACTACTACCACACAACACACGACTCTCATATAAGTACGACCACGTGCATACATGACAACTACTACTAGAATACATACCACCCTCCTTCCTATTGACGACCACACCTCGGTACTACCACCCCCAACAACACGTGAATATTTTATTGTACGACCCCAAAATACCACTACCGGTATATATATAATTAGGGTGTCGCTACGGTACGACCTTTTGTAATACGACACTCGACAATACAACTGCCTTATCACGACCACATCCGCTGTGACACGAGGAAGGAAGGGGTCGTGGTGGTCGTAGGGGGGAGGTAAAGAGGGGAATAAGAAGACGGAAGTGGTGTGTGTGTGTGTGTGATATGATTTGTAGGAGGAGAGGAGGGCAAGGGGAGATAGGAAAGATTGGGTAAGACATGAGATAGAGAGAGAAAAAAAGAGAAAGAAGGAAGAAAGGAATTATAGGGAAAAGAGGGAGAAATGGAAATGGGGTAAAGACGAATGAATGAAGGAAGGAAAAATGAAAATATATAAGGAAGATGAAAGGAAGGAAAGATAATGTAGAAAAGAGAAAAAATGAAAAGGGATGAAGAGAAGGAAGGAAGGGAGGATGACAGGAGGGAAAAAGGGAAAGGAAGAGAAAAATGGTATGAAGGAAGGCAGACAGGAGGAATAAAGGGAGAGGGAGAGAAAAAGAGTGACAGAAAAATAACATGAGGAAGGAGGAAGTTTGAAAGAGAATGAGAGACGATGGAAGAAAGAAGGGAAGGAAAAAGGGGAGATGGGAGACGGAGAGAACAGCTTAAAATAAGACGGAAGGGAAGGATGGGAGGGATAAGGAAAGGAGAGGGAGTGAGGGGAGGGATAAGGGAGGGAGGGAAGGAGAAGGGAAGGATGTAGGGGGAGAGTGGGGGTTGAGGGTAAGGAAAGAAAAGAGAGGGGTGAGGGAGGGGAGTAAGGGAGTAAAGGAAGACAGGGTAAGGGAGGGAGGGGAGTAAGGGAGTAAAGGAAGACAGGGTAAGGGAAGGAGAGGGGTAGAAGGGAGGGAG